>JARBEQ010249776.1:0-11248 GCA_030265355.1 Tritonia tetraquetra | reverse complement strand
AAAGCATATGGTGAAAGGTCTTTCTCTAATGTTGGGCCTAAAATCTGGAACTCGATTCCTAAAGAAATAAGAGAGGCTGTACAGTGCATAGAGCATAACCTAGTCATGAATCATGCGCTATAGAAATGCTATGCATTATTATTATCATTATTATTATCTTAACACACAACCATAAAGCATCTTAACACATAAGCAACCAACCTGTTGACACATTCCTGTAGGAGGACATCTGACATCAACATCCCACTGTCCTCTGAGGAACAGTGCTCTGTGTTCAAATGTTCTGAAAGACGGGCGATACTCAAAAACTGTGGACAAGAAAGAAGATTGGTTGGTTAGTTTTGATTCCGTTATTTGTATTAAGAAAACCGTTTGAGTTCACAGAATCAGAGGTACGCAACAAACACATGTAAAAAATCTATTGCCGCCATCCGACTCAAACCATGTATGTGTGCTGAGGTCAATTTTACAAAAAGAAAAAAAATAGAGTCTTAAGTCCACACAAAACTTGGTGATGTGATGTTAGAGCATAGGACGATTTGGAACACTTAGACAAATTAACTCTATCTCATTTTTTATTTACCATAATATATATATGGAACAGTGATTGCACATTTATTTTATTTGTTTATATAAAATAGATTTTACATGCAAAATTACATAAATCAATTTCATAAATAAGTTTTGAAGGGATAGCCCATTTTAGTATATATATATCGCTACGCCTATGTACGACAGTATAGGTCAATAGAAGGGGACGTGTCCTCACCTTGAGGTTACAGACAGCACAGCAGTAGATGACACGGTGTTTTAAATAATGCTTGTCCAGGTACACTTTCCGACTGGCCCAGTAATCACATAGCATACACTGGAAAAATAGAAAAACATTTCAATTTGAAAACCAACATTAAAAAAGCATTGAAATAAAAGAGAAGCCGATGCTAGTAATGGTAAATAGTATAACTGCAGCGGATAGGTCAGTCAGGTGAGTGGGTGAACACATATCCCTGGCAAAGTGGAGTTGCCGTTAGCAGGTATGGGTTTGACTCTTACTGTTACATATCCCTATTCTTTTCTATAGACATTTTTCCATCACTACCACATTTTTCTCCTGTCTAGATATCATAAATCAATTATACACTTTCTGTCTTATCCAATTCCCTTTTACCATTACAGTGTAGGGCCAATACTATGAGGCTGGATTTCTCTGGATCAAGATATTAAGCCAAGCAGGTGATCAAACCACTGTGTCAATTATACACCAAAATGTGAAACTCTATTACGGTTACGTTGGAGACATTGGTCATAATACAGAAAAACAGGAAATTAATATAATAATATTGTATAAAAATATCCCCCTCCCCGTTTGACAGGGTAAAAATGACTTTAAAAATAACCAATCCCTAAGCAAGAAACAATCCCAGGACCTGGTGTGTCACGACTTACCAACTGTACATTTGGCAAATCCTTGATGTCGTGGATAAACAGGTGCCGATCTCTGTCTATCCGCTTCTTGAACTTACGGTTACAAATATGACACTGGTGTATGATGGTGTTTCCCTTCTGACCTCGTCCCTGTGGGGAAAATTGATTGATAACTGATAGATAACAAAACATCTTCATATCTTAATTCACACATTCACCAATCACAAATTTAATACGGTAACGACAAATGTATTTAATAAAAATGGAATGAAGTTTGCTGGTGTAGGTGTTCTATTGCTGTTTTTCTGGCACTTTCACATTTTCCATATTTACTAGATACTATTTATCATTACTTGTGCCCCCTTTAATTCATTTAAATAAACAAGATAACCGTCTTTATCATTCTCCCTTTTTAAGAAAAATCCAATCCTTTTTGTACAACATGACAGTAGTGTGAATGCCAGCTACTTCTGTGTTGGACACAGAGCAAAAGATGTTCTGGATACGGAATTTAAGACCAGCAGGCGATCACTCTAATATTCAAATGGGTTTAAATATGCTTTGATCTTTACAATTTTGTTAAGGCATAAATGGGATCTTCCACAAGTCTAGTATAGAGCTTGGATTCAAGGATCTCCAACAAAAGATGACTCAATTCTGGAAGGACTATATTGGCGCCTTATGTTTGCTCTTCAAGGACTATTTGACAACCACCCATGACAAAAACTCACAGATAAAATTGTGGCAAATGTGGCTTAATACTATTTGCCAGTCTTGTCAGTGTTACATTTTCTAATGTGGTTTATCGTTTTTTGTTGTCTCTGCTAGGTTTTGAACTCAATACCATCCCAGTGAGTGGCAAAATACACATTTACCTAGATATTCCAGGCCTGCCAACCCAACCCAATGTAAAACAGTACACTATCAAAGAACAAGAGGGCTTTGTTATAGAATAACACCAAATATTGTCAATAGATTCAGTTAAAACAAGTTGCCTAAATTTCACGGGTAAAAAAAAAAATTATGATAAAAAATAGGACAATCACTTTAAAAAACAAGACTTGGCAGGTCTGTATTGCTTCCCCATGACAAATGTCATGTCACGTGCCGTGCCGACTGGCATAGGCAGTTATACCCCTCTACTCCTGCCTATCTCTTGACTCTGCCAACATGCCGACGACTACCTCCATTCCCATCCACGATGACTAGCTTTCCAAAATTTATTTTCCCTCTGTCTGCCTCTTCCTCTCTTTCCCCACATTTTTCCAGTCGTCAGCAGGTGTTCCAGAGCTGCCAACCCATACCAGAATATTTTAATGAAATTTACCAATAAAATTACAAATACTCACAGATAAAAATGTGGCTAAATACTCCTTGCCAGCCTTGTTAGTGTGATATTTCCTAATGTGATTAATCATGGACTTGATGGTGGAGTAGTCTTTGTTGCATAACATGCACGTCGGCCGCCGGTTGTCGTGGGTCATCTGGTGCTCCACTAGGTGGCTCTTGTTGACACTCTTGAAGTCACACTGGTCACAGCGGTAATATTGGCCTGTATGCTTACGCATGTGGGTGTACAAGTTGCCTGCAACGTTGTAAAAAGTAAAAAGTAAAAAAAAATAATAATTACAAACACAACTTTATAGTACAGTACAGCGAACAATTCAAATGAAATGAAAGATGAGCAGGCAGTAGTAATAATATCCCGGGTTGGTAAAGCACGTGGGTTTCTCTGGCTAGGCGTTGTTGCAATTCGCAGGTATTTTCACCACATTAACCCCATCTCTAATGGCTAATTCAGTCCCCCCTCCCCGCCCCCCAAACCTGGAGCCTACCATTTTGAGATTTTTCATAAACTTGTAAAAAAATTCCATAGTGGGGTTAGAATTAGAATGACATTATTTGGCATTTTTGCACATCTGTTATTTATAGCTAATTACAGTTGGCAGGTCTGTTACCACTGGTGATTCCTCTTCAATTTCAGTTACCTTTTGAGTTGGTGGTATATTCACACTTGTTACATTTAAATGGTTTGAGGTCCGTGTGGGTGATGCAATGCAGACGGATGTGTGACAGTGACTTGAAGACTTTTTCACACACGGTGCACGAGTACACAGACAGGGACGACACGGTAGGTGTGTTGTAGATCGTCCCACTCAGGTCATTCAGCTCCTGCTCAATGACATGGACTCGGAACATGTGATCCACCTGGAGGAGAGAATCAAGAATTGATGGGAAAATGTCTCTCAGCATCAGAACCCATCAGCGATCTCCATAACAATATCTAATATATATACATGATAAAATGAACTTATTTGTTTGTTTGATCATTACCCCACTGAGACTGATAAGAAGTGTTGGGGCCAAATCTCTCTTCTACCCTGAATGCAGGCTAGCTAACCCTCGACAAAGTAAAAACAGGACAAGACCACAGAAAAACAGGACAATCATGAATAGGCCATTTTTAAAATGACTTAAAAACAGGACTTGGCAGGTCTGTAAATGATAAAGAAAATACCTGTCAGATTTGGAACCTGGAACCACAAGAGCCCTGCACGGCTGAACACAGATTTGGAAATACTCCAATTCAAAGAATATCTGACAAGCGGGTGATCAGCCCAACCGCCACTTTCCCCATCAAAAACAATAATTTAACACTTTAATTAATACCCGCAAAGCCTCTATTTGGAATCCCAGATCTAAAAAGCTTTTAGGAAAAAAAAAAATTAATATCTCACTAACAATTCATAGTTGGGCAACGAAATTTCATACATGTGAGGGTAATTGACAGCTTCTGGTATAATTCAACCATAATCAGATATATGTCTTTTTGTTGTCTGAATCCTCTTCACGTAAACAAAGGGAAAATAGTGAGAGAAAAAAATATGTTCAAGTCTTCAGTCACTCAAAAACTTTGAGACTGTTCTCATAAGACATAATATGCCAAGGGATATAACTCACATATCATTTTACAATTATATCTTCACTTGTAACGGAGACCTTTATAATTTCACCGTTTGGTGAATATTGCAATTCAACGGCCATTAATAAAGTTCGCCTGATGGGTGGAAGTAGCGGCTAAAATATTAGAAAATAATGGACAAAATATCAAAAACCAAGCCAAACTTCAATGACCTGTGACAAATCCACGTCAATACACGCCTCGAAGGCCACCTTGTCCTCCTCGTTCTTGAAAATGGGAAGGTTTTCCATGGCCTCCACGGCCTGCTTCATCCTGTTGGCGTTGCTTCCTTCCATCGAGCCACTGTCTACAATTGTCTGTGAAAGATTGGTGTGTCAAGGGAAAGTTAGGCAGGTCATTGGCAAATTTGCAATATATAATAATAATAAAGTTTATTTCTAGAGCGCCTTATTCCATACTTGATAGCACAAGGCGCATAACACAGAAATATGGGCAGTGGCAAGCAATGTTTACAAATCATAAAGTTAAAAGATACTATACTATAAAGCTATATCAAATGTACATCACACAAATACATCGCACAATAGACACATAAAATTTAAAAGAGATATTTTGAATAGCAATCAACAAATTAAAAGTTTTCAAATATAAATCGAAACTACCCATTTTGAGGTCAATTCTCTTTATCTAAACAAATTCCAAACTACAACAGTAAACGAATGCATTGACAAGGAAACAACTGTCCCATCCACCGTACCTTAGATCTGCATGGCCGACCTCTTTTACGGCCCTTTCTCTTTCTGGAACCAGCACCGTCCTCACCATCATCATCACCGACTTCTACATCTTCATCCTTATCCATCTCGTTGTCGTCCTCTTCATCCTCCTTCTCCATTTGCATGCTTTCCTCCATTGGAGCAGAAAACTCTTGTTCGTCGTCATGGGCTCCGTCATCCACTTCTAAATATAGACCGACTTCCTCTTCCTCGTCTGTGTAAAATAACAACAGAAAAAATGTTTCCAAAGATGCAACAAAGGAAAGACATCAATAAACACCTAAATTGGAATTATATATCTCTATCTCTCTCACTCAATATATATTTGCATGGATATAATATAATCAGCTGTATTCTGTATATGAGAAAATTAGAGAAATAATACAATGTCAATAAAAATGAATCTTCTTTTTCTGCAAGTCCTTCCCGTAGAGTGGGGTTGTCTGTATGGTCTTGTTTGCAGCTCTTTCAACAAAAATTAATTTATGTATGTCTTCTATGAGTGGAGATGTCTGTGAGATTTTTTTTTAATTCTGAAGTAGGGGTGCCAAGAGGAGACAGGTTCTCTTATTCTTTAACAAGAAGGGCTATTAATAGATGGAATATTTTCCCAGCAATAAAAATATTCCAGGAGGGACTCAGCTTTGACCCATTCCCCAACCCCATCAGTTTTGCTGCACTGTGTTGTTAATTGAGTATGCAATAGAGGGTTGTGAACACTTCATCCACTGTGGTAGATAAGATAGCTTAGTTGGTCGTGGCATAGTGGTTAAACTCCGTGAACAGAAGGTACTAGGTTTGAATCCCGGCGAGAGATTGAGATTTTTTCCTTTGAACTTTCTTGAGTTTTATGGCTCTGACCCTGACGATTCCAATGAAATCAAGTCCTCAGGCCTTCCACTGAGCTCTGAAGAAATTCGAGGATTTTTTGACTAAAATAGTTTTAAGGACAATTCTAAGCCAAAAACAGCATATTTTGACATGGAATGAAGCAAAAAGGGCCTTGAAACTCGAGACAAAGACGATCATGATGTAGACAAAACTGCGGAAGAGTGGAAGGCCTGGTCCTATCGGAGATGGACTGTAATTCGGAGGGCCCGCTTTTGATATGACCTAAAATGTGTTGCCAAGGGCATCAAATTAACAACTTTAAACTTTATTTCTGGTGAGGAGGAGTTGTCGTTAGCAGCTGTGGGTTTGATTCCCAAGTCAGCAAACCACTTTTCTTCTTGATGGCTATTGTCCTGGCACTTTCACATTTTCCTGCTTTCATTGATACCATTTACCACTACAAGTGTCACCTCTTTCAATTCAGTTGCTTACAGCAAAAGGGATTTAACAACAACAACAACAACAACATCTTCTATGAATATCTTTTTCAAGGGTTAACGGATGACATCGCTGCAGCTTGGGACACAAAGTCAAGCGTGTTCACTGTTATTTTGCTTACCTTGTTTGTTTGATCGAACCCCATTAATACCACAGACCAGTGAAGGGGCCAGCCCTATGTTCAGCCATGAAAGGCACACAAGATACCTGCCATAAATACAGGCACTCTGACCACCAAACACGACTGAACACAGAGCTGGAAACTCTTTGGCTCAGAGAGTTTCAGACAATCAGGTGATCAGCCCACTGTGTCCACAACTCTTTACTGGCACCATGAGCAATGCACTGATCAGTATTAATCAAAGACGGGCCAAAAATTACTGTAGCCCTTGTGGGCACCCCCTCAGCTATTGATAAAAACTGTTTTGCTTACCACCTGAGTCAATTTTCACGACATCCCTCTTGGAGATGTCCACGTAGGAAGAGCTAGCCAAGCACTTGTGTGTATTAAAATGTCTCTCCTTGGTGAATGTCCTCTTACATTGGGGACACGCCAATTTGCCATCAGCATCTGTCAGAAAAACCATGATATATTCATAGATAAACACAAGCTTGTGACAGAAACGGGCTGGTTATCAAATTTAGACACAAACAAATGATTATCATCGTCTATTACACGGCTAACACAAGGAAAAGCCATTGGCTATCAGAAGGTTAACACAAAGAAAAGCCATTGGCTATCAGAAGGTTAACACAAGGAAAAGCCATTGGCTATCAGAAGGCTAACACAAGGAAAAGCCATTGGCTATCAGAAGGCTAACACAAGGTTAAATTCCAAGGCATTTCAAGAATGCGATGGGCTGCACAGGAACCCAGCAACAATGAACTTGTAAAGAGTTATGAGAAAATGAACAATGAATTATCCAGCAGCCTGGATTTACAGTTTTAAACACTTACTGGTTTCAGGTGCAGTGGGTCTTGGTGCTGATGGAGGAACGGCTTCCAGAATTTGATTTTTTCCTTCTCCTTTCTTGGCTCGGCCCACACATCTCTCTGTAGATGAGACAGGGGAAAAATGCTATTTTGATTTTGATGTCCTTTTTCACCGTCGTGTTGGAAGTTAGAATTTGTAAACAAAATGTTCAATAGAATAAGTCTAAAGACTAGAAAAATAACAAACCACAATAAACTCCTTTTCAAATCAACGGTTGCATTAAAAAGAAATTTTAAAGATCTCTTTCATATATGATTTTTTACACACATTTCGCAAGAATAAGAACACAGACTCATAACTCCTCCCATCACAAATAACAATTCATAACACACTCCACATAAATGCAGCTCAACTGAAAGAGACATGCTGCATGATGAGAAAGGCATTGCCAAGTTAAAGAGCACTCAGCTCACAGCAACAGGGATCTAACAACAGCAACAGGAAAACAATAACCACCACACCCTTTTTGCCAAGGACAACAATAACCACCACACCCTTTTTGCCAAGGACAACAATAACCACCACACATGTTTTGCCAAGGACAACAATAACCACCACACACTTTTTGCCAAGGACAACAATAACCACCACACACGTTTTGCCAAGGACAACAATAACCACCACACACTTTTTGCCAAGGGCTCCGCCGTTATCTCTTCTTTGATCACTTGATTCCCAGACTGTTGTTGTTTTTGCAGGATGGCCTCAAATTCCTCCTGGCTGACAATCACAGTGGTGGTTCCTGAGCCATTCATCACCGAGGAGCCCATGAGTTGAGATGTGGACAGAACCTCTAGCTCTGCACCTGAGGATAAATATGGGAGAAAATCAGAATCAATCACACTAGATTATCTTCACTAAATATCATTCCAGAGCTTTTCAAAGACTAAATTCTAAAGGAACTCATTAAAGATACAATTTTCCAATGCTAGGAAGTCAATAAAGATACAATTTTCCAATAATAGGAAATCATTAAAGATACAATTTTCCAATAATAGGAAATCATTAAAGATACAAATTTCCAGGGACTTCAAACGTATATCATATTTTAAGTTCCAGGGCTATTCAAGAGATCCCAGGAATTTAAGAGCTGTACAAATACTCTGTTATTCAATTCATGAGATCAGAAAATCCTCATACAATGCAGATCTGCTAACCCTAACCAAAGTAAAGTCAGGATAGAGAGAAAGAGGAGGGAACAAGTAAGAAGTCAGGATGAGACCTATCGCAAAAAGAGACTCAGGACCAGACAAAATGGAGATATGTTGTAGATAGTCTATGCTCGAATGGGGAGCTAAAAGGAAGAAGAAGAAGAAAAAAGAAGGAAGGGAGACGAAGACGGAGGAAGAAGATGAAAAAGAAGGATGAAGTGGCAAACAAAAAGGAGGAGAAGACTGCACAGAAAGAACATAAAATGATGACAAATGAGCCTTTTACCCTCCAGATGAGCAAAGGCTGATTCCATCTTTGTGTCCTGGTCCTGTGCTCCGACCACGCCACCATCCAAATCTACAGCATCCTTGAGGATGACGTAGGTACGTGTGGATGCATCATTGTCCACATTCGTCCCTGGTCGGTCAAGGCCAAGCTCCGCCTCCATGTTATGGACGTCATCAAGAAAGGTGAGGTCACCGTTGTCAGCTCTGGTGTTTTCATCTGTGGAATAATGAAAAGGCATTTATAATATTACTACAGTCTAACACGTGTTCCTCCTCCTAAAGTCAATGTCCAAATCATTGGTCAAGTAACAGTGGAAGTCGGTTTTAACATTGAATGAGACCTGTCGTTAAATGCAAAGTCAGCAATGAACGTCGAAAAAACCCAAAGGAGACAACAACTAGAATAACAGAATTTCCTTAGTTATTTCCCTTGACGTCATAACCGACAATGCGCGAAATAAATACAGTTAGATTTTAGATCTGTTTGTTTTTGTTTTGATCTTTTTCCCAATTAATTAAGCTAATCTAAATGCACCATCAGTGCTGCCCACACGCAGCTTGCCAGAAGATTAGTCTAGCCTGTCTATCAACGAGTCAACCACTCACCTTTACCCCGTCACACCCACCCACACATACAAATTGAAAAACAGCACACTTGGTGCATATAGCGTTGTAACGAAAGGGTGAATGTAAGCGAGAGTTTTTTGTTTCACTACGGTACACTGTCCAGCACAACCTCATTATATGCGATTTTAGTGTTTTGGGTACCTACTCGTTGAATGTGTTATTTACAAAGAGAATATAAAGGGAAAAACCGGATTCTATTATTTGCCTCGTTGGAGTTGGAGCCGACTTTTCGCTGAGTGCCAACTCATTGAATATGGTGGCCACTGTACTCATCTCTAATAAAATAAATGACCATCCTACCTGTATCCCCTTCACACTGCGTCGTCGTCAGTTTTGAAATGTGACCCGCTTCATTTATCTCCATATGGATGACCTTGGAATCATTTGGCATTGAAGCAGGGTCTGCCTGTGACAGGGACAAAGAACCATCTTCTGAAATCTCTTTTATCGACTGTTGTTGCTGCTGCTGCTGCTGTTGATGCTGTGTGGCACATCCTGCTTGTTTGTGCAGGACAAAGTCGTTGAGATCTGTGAACGTCTCCTCGCACAACCCACATATAAATGTGTCCAAAGGCATTTTTCTGGTGTTTTAATCTTATTTTATTTAATTTGGCCGCAATGCAATATCCTCACATTACTCTATCAATATGGGATGTACCCTGCTACTACTACTACTACTACTACTACAATCTATAGATATAATGTCTGAAATTAAGTTTAAGCGTTTAGGATTCATCTTGTAGTGTAGTTTAAGTAAATTTGTTTTGAATGTGAAGGAGACTATCATATTTTTAACGCATTTTATCTTTTTCCCTGAAATCTTTCATCATGATGAATGTAATGGAGATATAATCATATAATAATGCAATTCAATTTTATTTCCTTCTATTCCCTCAAATCAAAAATCTTCACAAAAGCCAATTCAAGTATTTGACAATATTTTTAGGTGTGAACTTTTGAGTTACGACTTCATGTCTATTCATAAGAAGACTCAGATTTGTAGTATCATCCTAGAACTGTGAAAAGAAAACAAATGAAAACAAAATCAATTAATAAAATAAATTCGAAAGAAGGAAGCGATTAAGGCATCCTAATACGTATATTAGTACCAACCATTTGATCAAGTATGTAATACCCTTTTCATTTTCACGTATCCCTCGTTTCACAAATATATTGACCATTTTTCTGTCCCAGAAAGAACAAGGAATACATGTTGGACTGTACCTATGTATATCTTGATATCCTCAAAATTATCTAGGTTTGGTGGTGAATTACCATTGAAAGGGTTCGAGTCCCACAGTTCATATTTTATTATTACTTGGGAAAGAAACTTTACCCCACTTGCCCCCAGGTGAAGAAACGGATACCAATTCTCACAGTGGAATTGGGAGAGTATATTGTGACAGACCAGCGTCCTGTCCAGGAAATGACAAAGTGTCACAATACTAAAACCGATTAAAACACTGACCCCAACTTAAAGTTCTTAGGATTTACAAACACTCCAGCACAGATACAAGGAACACATAGGTGTATATAATAATTATAGCGAAAGGAATTCTTGTTTGTTTGTTTGTTGCTGTTTTAGGGCTCTATCGACAAAGATAGGTCATTTCAGCGCCTGCCACACGTCTTCAAACAAATCAAGGTTTAGGAAGAGACACCTGCAACACTCATGGGTCACATAAGCGCTTGAGAAAAAGTAAGACAAGGGGGACGACACATAGTTCAAAGATAG
>JARBEQ010249765.1:0-11248 GCA_030265355.1 Tritonia tetraquetra | reverse complement strand
AAGCGCCTGGAGCTTGTTTCTCAACGAGATTGGGCGCTATATAAATGTCCATCATTATTATTATTATTATTATTATCATTATTATTATTATTATTATCTAAGCAACATAAAGCCCCCAAAAATGTTGGACATGTATTGTGCCACTCGAATTGCCAATAGGTGATAACAATTGCTCAAGGAAAACTTTCAGCCAAAAGAAGGAGGAGTTGACCACCAACATCGTACATTGAGAACATAGCAAGCTGAACAGAAATAACAATGGCAGACATGTTCCACATGACCAATGTAACAGAGGAATGGACAAAACTGACATGGCATGCATCAGCAGCGACCTTCAATGATGAAGATGTGCAAAGCTGACAGCTGAATTTAAAAATAACGATTACAACAGATGAACGAGATGATGTTTTAAAATGCCTATATGACATTTTGATGTCACAAAACAACTGACCGGTGTATCAAAATAGGGAAGGGGAAGTCCCAGTAATCAAAGCCTGTCAAAATCCTTGTGGTGTTGTAAACCAATATACCAAATCTATTTCTGATGCAATATCAAATAAATTTGACTAAAAAGGTTTCCCTATTATGTAATGAGCAAAAATAAGAAAATTGAGATGATGATTAAAAAACAAAACAAAAAAAAGATAAAGGAAAGTCCCCGTCTTTCTAGTCAAACACCTTTTCCTAGAAACATTATCAAAAACCAAGATCTACCTCTGACGTGACAAAAGTTAGAGCTGATCTTCATGTCAACCAAAGGGATTTTCCTATTGTGATATAAGCTTATCAACGTCACTAAAATAAATTGGATTTCTCATTTCCATATCATTTCTTGAGTCAGTCTCATATCTACGTCAATATTCCTACCTAAGAAGAGAGAGAAAGTTTTGAAAACATTCCCATTATTTTCCATTTTTGTTATCACTTACTGATAACACCATGGTTAAGCTTCCATCAGTTGTGACAAGAGATGAATTGAATATGACTCTAACAGTGACATAAGCCACTTGTTATCAATGATGATAACCTATTACTGATAGGAGGAAAGTTGGTCAAGATGTTAAAACAACAGACTTCCATGGCAAAGATACCACTTCGGGCACTTCATGTTTTCCACGGATGAAAAAAACCTTTGCTTGGGTTGTCTCACTTGATCCAGGAGTAGAAATGGGTTGCAATTCTAATCCGTGAGTTGGGAACTTGTGATAAATCAACGTCCTACTTAGATTGTCACTTGTCCACTTTATACTACTGAAACTGATTAAGCTCTGAGCCCATGAGTCTAAAGGCTCTTAAGGACATATCGACAGTAACAGTAGCAAACCGTGAAAGTCTGAAGTTAAGTCAAATGCTATTTTCATTCCAAAAGATTGCTTTACAAAAATAGAATGTATAAATGATGAAATAAGGCATGTCGCACACTGTGTATCTCCGTTCTTTTACATTTTGTCAGAGCAAACCGTGTAAGTCGGTTTTTAAATGACAAATCACAGTCAATCAGGCAAACCATGTAAGCGTAAGTCAACGCAAATAAGTTAACTCATGAACCCGATTCTGTCTCTTCTAAAGCAAATCATGTATCAAAACCTTTAAAATGTAACAACATATTATACATACCTACATGTAGAAGTAAAAAAAGCAAGTCAAGACTGTTTTTCTTGGAATCATGGACTTAAACAGTTTTCAACTGTTGTCACCGTCGAGATATATTACCTCTTACTGATTAACACCATGATTAAGTTCCAGTAAGATTTCAATAAATCTAGCTCCAACTCCTTTATATTAACCCTTAAACAGCCATGAGGTTTAACTAATGATTCATTTTAGTTGGAACTTTAAAAAAATAGAATTTATAAATCAATATATAATATTTGATTTCAATCATATTAAGGATGTGGTCACTGACGTTTGAATGTCAAATCAAGTGAGCATTTCTATATGAAAATCTGAAAATTAGATAATGAGCTATTAACCAATAAAATGTTGGTTAAATCAAAATCAAATCTCTGCCAGAAAGGATTAATATGAATCAATTCAAATGTAAAATAGAGAGTCTTATTCAAAGAAAAATGAGACTAAGTGTCTGAAATTTGACTGTTTTCATTGCTGAAAATTAATATAAGTATCTAGGATGAAATCATTATCATTCTTTATAAAGTACCTGATGAGGAGATTTCAATTCTGCAGGAGCGCGAGCAAACAGGAAGTGGATTGTGGTGCTTATGGGAATAATATCACCAATGGCTGAACTCTGGGAAATGTGCTCATTTGTCTGGAACAACAGTGGCCTAAAGGAAAGAACAAGGCAATGGTTAGTATACATTGTTGTTTTATTTCTATTTATTCTTTCTTTCCATATCATTGCCTGGTTTACCTTTCACTTTCAGTGTCAGTTAATTTATTTATGAACAAAAACAATAAATCGAATGTTTATTGGTGTTACAATCTTCATTGGAAGGTAGGTTTACTTTAAGATGCACTCATACTTATTAATGGAAAGATAAATGTATTGGATCTCTATTCGTATAGCCTGAGTTTCGTTTCATTATTTTGATTGCTTATCACTTGTTCTCTTTATTTAAGGGCATCATTTTATTGAGGTGTTTTGTTTTGTTTTTTAAACCGTTGTGAAACGCAAGTGTCATATAACATAAGTCACAAGGATAAGGTGGATGTGCAAAACTGTAGGCAAAACAAAAGACTAACTAAAATGAACGCATGAAGTTGTTCCAAAAAAATGTTGATGTTTTCTGCTGACTTTAAAATGTCATCAAATCCAGTAAATCTTGGCTCTTAAATCAAATCATCAAAAATCAAAATAAGAACAGTCCTGCTCTAACTTTGGATTCGAAGAATCAATATCTAGTACTATGAACAGGGAGTTGTTAGAATTGCTTGTCTTCAGACAAATAGAAAATATATGAATAAAGGCTATGAGTGACTATTTTGCATTGACGAAAAACAAAAAGAAATCAAAATAGACAATCCAATGTCTTTGTTTGGACTGCAATTTTTTACCTAAATGCTCTGAGCATTCTGTAAGCCTTTCCTAAATCAGCTAACCGTCGACAGAAAGGTGATATTGCCAGCTCCATCTGGGCAAAGTCAGCAGCCAATCGAAGCTTTCCACCTTCTCCCAGTGGACGCACTAAACTGGCATGGCGAACAAACAATTCGACACACCGCCCCGCAATGCTAAGGATACTGTGAATAACAATCAAAATGAAAAGAATGAGTAAGGGAGTTGTATAAGTTTGACCTTTTAGGAATCAGAAAAAAGTTTTCATTTTATCACAAACTAAAATATTTACAAGATATAACAAAACAAAGTTCAGAAAATCGTATCATGTAAATATGATCAATCACATAGTCAAACAAACAAACAAATTACAACTAATAATATATCTAATATACCCTCTTTTAATTTATAACTGTACAAACATTTCCGGCACATTATTCTGGACTTTAAATTGCTCTCTTTTCAGATGCATGAAGTAAGAAAGTTATAAAAATGGTTTGGATAAGACTCATCATTGCACACCTCACCTGCTCAGTGTGCAATTTTGCCACACCTTACAACAGCTTTATATTGCATGGGACCAAGAAAAACAGGACTTTTTAGATCTTTGTCCAACTCTTCAGTTTAAAAATATGGAATAAGTAAAAAATGAAGATGAAATGGTTAATCTTTCATTCATAGAGGGAAAAAAAACCCTGAACAAAATAAATATGACAATGATCAAACTTAATCACCTGTCAAAAATGAAATCTGAACACGTGAAAGGGGAAAGGTAATCAGAGGCACATCTCATAATAAAATTCTGTAGTTCTCTCATATACAGTGAACAAGGGGCCTCTGTTTCATTACCGGTAGGTGCAGGACTGTGGGATGAAAAGGAACATGTTTCATATGAGTGAATGTGTAAATCTATCATTACTCTCTCTCTCCTCATGTACAATCAATCATACGATGTGTATACGTGTGTGCATGCCAGATGTGTATTATGTATGTACGGCAGGCAGATATTTAATGGTCTTAAGAGCCAACAGAGGGACTGACTACAGATTTTTTAAATTCTTTGATGGGCGGAAATTTTTAGTTCTTCCGGACCAATGGAGGGACCGACCGTGGATTGTTTATCCTTCCAAAGGCAAAAATTTAAGGATCTTATGAGCCAACCAGGGACCAACCACAGATTTCTGCAGTCCATTTCTGCCTACAGCAGAAATTTCCAGATCCCAGGAACTCGTGACACCTGTTAAATATTACATAGAATATGTCATGATATAAGGGTTTCTTATTCATTTACCTTTAAATAAATAAACATGTGAGATTTGTCTTCACACACTCTACTTTCTTTCTTTCTCGTTTCCTGGTTTACCTTTCAGTGTCAGGAGGATTATATATAACGAATAAACTTCCTCTGCTCCTCTCTATATTTGGACTTTTTTTCTTTTCATCAACTAAAGTTATTTCTCTTTTGTTTACAATACCAGAGATGACCTCTGTCCACATTTTCTTAGGTCTACCTCACACTCTATATTTAAAAAAAAAGCCCTCAAAATACAAGAGCAGAGTCTTCCAGTGTCTTTGTCATTACCCAGAGAAATCCTCCTGATGAATGGTAAGAACAATGGCTTCCAGAGCATCTGATATGGATGAAAGGAGGGGCTGGATGGCTGCACTCATTAGGGACACTACACCCTGTAACAATCAGGAAAACGTGTTTATCATGACCAGTGATGGATCCACTTGTATCAAACAGGGTGAGCACAAAAATCCTCCTTGATTTTAAGAAGTCCTACTAACAAAACTTACTGGGATATGTTACAAAATATGGTTCTATCATAGGCATTAACTGTAAACATGTCTATTCCTGGCAACATAATATATGTGCACTGCTAGAACAAGCACCAGGGGCACACTGTTCTTGACAACAGTGTAATTCAAAATGGTGCTCAACCCACAGAAACACAGTTGGTTTGTTTTGAAATTTGCTGAAACAAAGTGTTGTAACCATGTAGCAAGCTTTCAGATGAGAATCAAATGTGGATCACCTACAAGCATCTCCAGTGAAACAACAATTTAATTCAGGATCCACTCGATCACACTGGATCTGCAGCAGTCTAGCAGAGTAATGGGCGGGGTGCAAATTGAGTGTCTGTGATACCAACCAATATCACATGAAACTCATTGAGATCATCCAAACGAGGCCAATAATATGTAAAAAATATTCCAATAAGTTTTGATGGTATAACTTCTTGAAACTGAGGAGGGTTTTTGTGCTCACCCTGTATTTTTTTCAATCTGAGTAAAAAAGAGTCAAGTATGAAAAGTGCAATAACATTATGTAAATGCAAGCTTAGCATAAATGCATGCTTTTGTGTCCTCCAGGCGGATGACATTGCATTCCCAATTCAGTCATAGAATAGATACAAGATAAGGGCAACGGCCATCGTAACTGTTTCTGGCCTGTTTTTTTACTACTGCTCTGTACATTGTTCATGCTGTCAATCAAGAGTTATGGAGAGAGTAGGCCGATCACCTAATTGTTTGAAATTACTTGATCCAAAGCAGTTCTGTGCAGTGAAGGTATCTTGTTAACCTTTAATGAGTGAACAAGGGCCTGGCCCCAACACCGCTTTGCATTGTACTTTACAACCAATCACATCACACCACCCATGTGTTTTCGTTTTTTGTATTGTATGGCACTGTTGTTTTTTTTCATTTTCCAAATTAGTTATTTGAGTGTTACTACCACTTGGGTTTGTGTGTGTGATTGCATTGGTAATAATTTTGATCAGTATTGTGTGTGTAAATAATTACGTCCCTTTTCCATGCACGGCAAAGCCAGTCTACTCATTAAAATGGCCACAGGCAGATCTTCACATACACAAAATAAAGAACTCTATATTGGTAATTATTTTTTGATGTTTAGAATTCAAGAAAGGAGGAAAATAAGCATTTCCCCACATTGTTATTTTTGGATAATCAGCCATCTTGTTTTGGTTGTTATGGTAACCAGACATGTTATGTGCAAAATCAAATAAAAACTTTTCATCTTGCAGTTCAATGTTGGTACTTTACATTCATACCAAATTTTACATTGTAGCCTTACAATTTTGGTTTTATAATAATTTTTTTAACAACCACAAAATTGTGCGTACTCAGGAGATAAAAAGGTGCTTACACACACAATGTGAAAAGGTTAATAACATCCACTTGAATGAAAATAAACTTATCCGACGTTTACCTGTGAGGCTTTGACTGTATTTCTATCATTGTTAAAAAGAAAGATCTCTATTCATTCAAAATTATTGCTAACCTGTAAAGTGGTGGTTGTGCTTTCCAAAGCCTCTTTTGGTAAATTGGACATTCCATTCAAAACCTGTGAAAAAGGAAATTGTGATTAACTTATATTTGTACACAATGAATCAATATGACAATATCAATTTCTTCTACGTAAATGCTGACATCATTTACATAAAAACTGCTACAAACATACTATTTAATTGAAATTCAACTCCATGAATGATCGTCACAATATTGTAGGCTGCAGCTGTGTGAAATGCTTCATGCTTACAAAAATGTATAGAAAGATATAATGTATTTACTTTAAAAATGAGCATAGACAAGGACACAAAATATTTTAGATATGACCCTTTGTCAGCCAACAAAATTGCATACACTAGCCATCATTTCATCAAATTAAAAAGGAATCTTCATTTATACTCCCTCTACATATTTCTCTATCCCTTCCATATATCAACATGAAAAAACTGCCAATCAATTGATAAATTAATCCAGTATCAGATTTGTGGCCTGTCCTCAATGAAATGCTCAGACTTAATAATATATCATGCTTGAGATTCTATTTTCTGGCCTATTAAATTTTCAATACCTTAGTTACAGCACCATGGAAGTAAAATAGGGTATTAACAGACAAAACATTTCTATTCTGTCCCTGGGAAGGAGGACCAATCACTTGGCTGGCTTCACCATCTGTGGACAGCTGTGGAAGGAGAATCATTTTATCAATGGTCAACAAGGTTAGAAGTGCAATAGTAGTACAGCAACTACAATGTAGTGTTGGGTGTCCTATTGTAATCTTCATGAGATTGAGTGCGTGCAAATGTTGAACGAACAAGAGGATGAGTGGTTGTAGTTGTGGTTACTAGAGCACATCATTTGATAATTGCTCTAGTATTACACTCTAAAATAGCATTTTTTTAAATATATATACATCTTGAGATATAAGATTATTATACTATTTTTAAGTTCATGAATTACCTAGCTTGGATTCATCTGAACAGAATCAATCCTTTACAAAAAAACCCAAACAAAAACAAACATATGAGTTGTCCTATTTCAATTCCCAGTAAACAATGAAAACGCCAATCACCTACAGTTTAAAGCTGTTAGTTTTACACCCTTGGCAAGTCATTATAGGTCATATCAAGGGTAGAACCTCCCAATTTATGACTCATCTCTGATATGACTTGATTCTATAAGTAATCCGCAGGGCTAGAGCAATTAAAATCACAGAAAGTCCACAGGGAAAAATCCCCAAATTGCTGCCAGGATTCGAACCCAGGATCCTCTCTCTGCCCACAAAGCGAATGTGTTACTGCTACACTACAACACCCCCCCCCCCCCCCCCAAAGTAGTACAGAATTAGACAGAAACACTCACCAATTGTTCACTTTTGACACAGAACAGCTTAATGGTTTTGGATACATTCCTAGCCACAGCCACACTCAATATAGGATCCACGCTCGACACAGCGAGTTCACTGTGAATTCAAACAAAATTTAACTTATCATTGGTGGTTAATCTGGTACTTGTAGAAACATAAGTTAGGAAAGCAAGTCCTTAGAAACATTAAGGCTCGTGAGGCTAGAGCTTAACCCTGTTTCTGTAGCGTTAAGCAACCAAGTGATAATTCCGGATAGAATGCTGGTCGATCGTATATAACTTTCCCAGTTCTCACTTAAGAATCCATACCTATTTCTACATCTTGGTCATGTGAGGTTTTGTGCCTTTAAAAAAAGTGCATGGAGTAAGACTACCGTGACCTTCCTAATGAAAGTCTGCTGACTTCATGGCTCAGCAACCACCTTCTTTTAAATATCAAGCAATGAAGGAAAATGTGAAAGTGCCCGAAAAATAGCCATAGAAGACAGTAAGACTTGAACCCACATCAGTGAACGACAACACCACCTAGCCTGAGACAGAGCCCATGCTCTGATCAACTGAGCTAATCCGTCACTTTAAGAGTATTTATTACTGGCGCCGGCTCCCCTTTCATTTCAATTCCTTCTTTTAAAGTTCTTTGGTAATTGTGTTCTTGTGTCAAATATTGAAGATAAAAATCAGTGAACATATCATGGGTGCCAGTACATGAAGATGAATAAGCCTGCAGGCAGACTTAACATACAACCAAATAACTTGAAAGTTCTTAGGTTTATATAAACAATATATTGACGCTGACAATCCAAATACTGGAGAAGCAAAAAAAGGTAAGGAATTTTTTAAACAGTAATCCGGAAATATCCTGAAGTCTGGCACCCATGACATATTAAATTTCTGAACATTTCTTATTGGAAACAGGTTTATATAGAAAATTAAAGAGAAGTTACAAACATGAAGTAAATGTTAAGTTATATTCTTTATCTTTAAGTTATATTCTTTATCTTTCACGCACATCAAATTTCAAAGTTAGGCATCATCTGTCTGAAAACATTATTTTGATTTTTAAAGAAGAGGCAAAACCATACCTGGATATTACTTTGACCATGTTATCTACTTCCTCTTTCGTTGGCGGATTCAAACTCGTAGATGTGAAAACCAGATTGATTGGGTCAAAAAGACGAGACAATGATCTTGAAAGATAGGCATTTTCAAATGCCATCAAAGTGTCACGCAGAGCTTTCTCTGAACTGAAATAAAATATCAATGGCATTAAATGACTGTGTTTAACTTTAGTAGTTAATCTCTTTAATTTTTTAATTAAATTATTAAGAGATGTTTCATATTCAACCATTCTATTTTCCTCTTTCATGAAACAAGACATAATTGAAGATAAGCAGGACATTAATAGTCGGAGAGGAAAAGAATAACAGCAAAATCACTCTTACCATCCTAAGCTGTTACTCAAATTTCAAAAATGATTTAATGTGGCCGACAATATGATAACGTACAAGAAATACTATACTTTCATGTATAAACTTTTAAAGAATATCCTTACTCATAATGTTGTCTTCCTTTCTCTGTTTGAGCGAAGAAGTCTTCAACTGATTCAGTGTAACCCAACACATCCACAACCCCTGAACTCGGTGTCACAGTCAGAGTAACACTGAATTGTTGTAAGCGTCTCCAAAGGTCATTGTACAAACGTAACAGTTTGGGATACTCTCCTTCAAATGCCTGCTTCAAAAACGTAGAACCTATTGAACAAATATGAAAGATTATTATGAAAATATATGGACTTTTGCTTTTTCTTTAAAAGAGATTTGACCTATAACCTGCGCCGCTATTTTACTATTATTTTCCTGTGAGAGCCAACCAGTTTTTTTTCCGATTAACTAAAAACTTAAAGTGAAGATGAAAAAAATTGATCGAAATGAGATTTGTTTACAAATGTTGATAATCTTAAGTAAAGCCTCAAATATTCTAAATGATAATAATAAACCTAAAAAATAAAATCAAGGAACATGAAAACGTTTTAAAAATCAGCACAATAAAGTTATAGAAAGTGTTTAACGAAGTAATGCCATATTATAGTCGCTGAAGAATTCTATTCATCAAACTCCAAACACAGGGAAATAGAGCCTGTGCCATAAAAAGAATGCACATACAATAATGACCTATCAATATTAAATCTCTTGATCAAATACAATAATGACCTATCAATATTAAATCTCTTGATCAATTGAAAAGCCTTCTTTTATAAAAAAAATGATTTAAACACCCAATGCAATGACCGTAAAGCCATCAGATGAATAGAATTCTGCAATGATGATACGCAACTATTCAAAATAAGTCTTTACACAAATTTTTTTTTAAAGTTGAATTTACCTTCAGAGGCATCATTAAATTCCTGTGTCAGCATCCTACAAGCATCTTCCCAGAATGAATAGATAATATTTACAGGTCCTTTATGATCCTTAAAAGAAAATAGAAAGAGAAAGGGTTTAAAACAAAATGAAATTATTAACCCTAAACAAAAATTCATAAACCTACAACTAGGGTCTAGGCCACACTATCTAGTGATATGCTCCTATATTAACAGTCTTAAGAAAGTTTGTTTATTTGATCAAACCCCATTAATACAGCAGAGCAGTGTCGGGGCAAACACCATTTTCAGCCCTAAAAGGCAGACAAGATACCACACATGAGTGCAGGTACCCCGCATACCCAGCATGGTTGACCACAGAGTTGGAAATTACTGTGGGTCAAAGAATTTCGGACAAGCAGGTGATCAGCCCACTGTGTCCACAACTCTTTATTGACACTGTGAGCAATACACTGAGCAGTATCAATCATAAGCAAATCAAAGTAGCCATTGTGGTCATCCATCAGCTATATAAAAACTGGGAGAATTGCTACTTTGAGCAGGTCTTAAGAAAGTAATTTTTAAATTCAACAATAAATGCAATTACTTTGACAAGTTCGTCTATAAAGCAGACATGAGAGACTGGGTCTCTCTTCTTGGACAAAACTTTTTGTAGATGCTGGATCTGTAAAACATTGAACAAAATAAATTAGTCAAATCCTATAAATCTTTAAAAAATTTAAACTCGCTAAAATTTCAGCAAAGCCTCAAGACTTTAGTAGGTGACACATGTCTATGAAATTTTGCATGACAATGGGGTATATTTTTCTTTAGTACCTTTTGCATATTAAGTTTTGGATAATTCAGTAGTTTGAAAATAAACAACAAAATCGAAATGCAATTGTTCCATTTTCAATTGAAACAAAATAACGACAAGTTTTTCAATATGGATTGATTACGACTACATCATGTCCCTGATATTTTGAGCAATGCTGCAAAAACGGAAACAGCGACGTTCTAATTTAGAGAGAAAATGTTTTCTGTCTGTAATTTTTTATACAGTTTTCACCACAAATTTGTGGAATCTCATCTTGTAGAGCAAAAAAGAATGTGGCGCTGTTCAAGGGCGACGCTAGGTTTTCCTTTGCTCCTGTAAAACGTGTAATACTATCGATGTTTCACTGGATTTATCT
>JARBEQ010249764.1:0-20305 GCA_030265355.1 Tritonia tetraquetra | reverse complement strand
CAGAGAAATCCAGACTCATTGTGCTGGCCCTACACTGTAATAGTAAAAGGGAATTGGATAAGAAAGAAAGAAAGAAGAAAGCCATTGCCTGGTCCTAAGCCAAGGATGAGAAAGGAGGAAGGTTGTGCCTTGAGCCAGCAACCAATCACAGGAAAAAAAATAAAGCCACAGAAGCGTGACGCCTTATACTTCACCAGAAACAATGGAATGAGGATTGAGTGAGTAGCAACATTTTCATCCTTTCCTGATACCAATATCAATTCTAATGAAAGCCTTTTATTGCTCCAACAATCAGGAACTAGAAAAATATGAATGCTAAAGTGATGTTGGCAATATACCCCCACAAAAATGTTTGATATGGAAAAATAATAATTTACAGGATTGTATATAATAACAAGCATGTATGTTATATGATATAGATATATCAAAGGGAGGAATTACATCCAAATCTAAAATTTCTTAGGTTAGCCTTAAAAAGATATTGTGCAGAGGTTGACGAAACATACAAAAATGTATATGTCTTTGTTTGCTTGTCAAGTTATTTTTGTTATAAGAGAAGCCATATTGGTGTAATTATTGGAGTCAATATAACAGGATGAGTCAATAAAGAACGAGAGGTCAATTAAAAAGAATTTTTTAAAATAATAACACTGTGATATTTTACAATAATGTACAGCTTTCTATACAGCATTGAGCCATAAATATATTTTATACTCTTTTATGATTGTTACTTATATTGAAAAGAAAAAGATATTGAGTTATAATGAATGTGAGAATTTTTCTTTACATTACTAACAACATACCTATATAAATTGAACGGGAATATTGAAACAATAATCATTGATATATATTGCTTGCTTTACTTGAATATGATTCCTTTAAGACGTAGACAAAACAATCAAAAGCAAGAATCAGTAATAATTTAAGCAGAGAAGCAATTGATTCATTCATAGATGATAAAAATCAGACGTCTTTTTCTCTCCTGAATCTGTTGCTTTATAATGTCTTTTAAAATGCAATATCATATGCAACAAATTTCTTTAAATAATGTGAAGAAATGAAATCGAGTGCTATGGATGGATCTGTGTTTACCAAGATCATTTTAAAAACAAAAACCTAGCAAAACAAAGAGAGAGGTGACTGTAACAATTTTGAATGTATGTGACATCCAGAACAGCTTTTTAAAAAATATAGAATAGAGAGAGAGAAAAAAAAGCAATTAAAAGATGAATTTATAATTGAATTAGTTGCTTTTATACGATTAATAATTGACATACAGGTGTTCATTTCTTAAATTTACAACATCAAGTTAAAGAGAGAACAATTTGTTTAAATAAAGACACAGCATGGTGTTGAGAGCTATTGATTGGTGGGAGAGGAAATTTAAGAAAGCGATATAACATGTCTGGTACTATTCCACCACGACAGAGATGTCTGAAAGTTTCAAACCTGATGGTGGTGCTGATGATGTTGGTGGTGATGAGGATGGTGCTGACCCTTGTCAAGTTTCTACAGAGACCATACACCAGAGTGTGCATATTTTAAAAGATTTTCATTGGTTAGATTTAACAGTAACAATTTTTAATCAATTAAAGGAAACAATTCATTTCATTCTATGATTGTTTCTTTAACTGATCATTTCCCATTTTATAAAATCAAATGGTTGAAATTCAATTCCGAGAATAAATTCTGGTTTGCAATTACTCTCATCATGAAGATTTAAACCCCTCAAGTTCCAACTCTGTGTTCCGCACAGAATGCATTGGAAAAAGTGTCTTAGAGATCAAAGAACTTTTCCTATCTTATTGTCATCAAAATATTAGCATGCCCAATAGTAGAAAAAAATATGCATAACAGCATAGTAAAACATTTTTAGGAGCACAGTTTGAACAGATTACAGCACAAACACAAAATTGGACTCTTCCTTTATAGGTACAGTCTGTTGAAAATAGACACACCTAATAATCAAACACTAAAAATGATTGATGCGTATCAAATAAAGAAACGCTCTTGTTAATATTTGTTGCTAAACTGGGATTTTGATAAATAAAAGCTTCAAAATCATTATGTAGTTATTGTAGCAAATAATAAATTAAATAAAACAAACAAGCTATTGTCAAAAATAAAAGATAAGTGTTAATATTAAGAAAGGCACCAAAACCAACTGGTACCCAATGTATAATAATCATAAATGTGGTGTTGTATGGGTTTGAATCCAATGCCATCTTTGGTCATATCAGTAATACTGTAGTACCACAGGAAGCAAAGTTGAAATAAATTCCAAGCTTTTGTTCACAATTTCAATTGTCTATGTCACACTATATAATTCAAACAAAGCCTATTGACAAGGAATTGTCTTTAGAGTTGATTACTAACAAGTCGCAAACTGCAGTCATAGCATGCATTTCTGAAATGAGGGTAAAAATCCCCCTGATCAGTTTTGATCAATATAATATCGAAAAGCATTGCAAACAGAGCCATGAGAGTCAAAAGTATGGAAGTCAAAGTAACACACACTCTATAATATGATATATCAGACAAGAAAAAGGGAACTAACACATGCAGAATGGATCAAAGGAACTTTAGGGATCTGAAAAACAAACCATTAAAATCAATCAGTAATCACTCCTACACTACAATGTGACTGGCTTGACTTCAGTTGAGAGGAAGGAATTTATTTTATATGAAAATAGGATACCATAGTACATATTTCACATTGTGGTCATAATCAAAGTGATTAAATAATCCATGAGTGGAAGCTGTAGATTCCTTTTGACTTATCATTTAAGTTTATCACCGAATAAAACAAATTTGAAAAAGTGGCATTTAGATGAATATCATATATCATGTTTTTATTTTATCCATTTTACAATATGTCCTAAATAGTATAGTAAGTACATTTTAAACCATTTTAGGGGGTTCAATGGGGGGTTCAGGATTGATTATTTAGAAGAAGAAAAATTTATTTGATCTCAAACAAATGTATTATCTAGGAGTGTTTAGTGATTTCCATCTGTCTGTATTAGAGCAGGTACAAAGGGACTACTCTTCCCTTATTCTAGGACTAAAGATCTTAAAGTGAATATTCAGTGAAAATGATCTCCGGGAGAAAAGTCCAGGAGGGCTTTCTAAAGAGAGAGAGAGAGAGAGAGAGAGAGAGAGAGAGAGAGAGTGAGAGAGAGGGACAGGGAGAGAGAAAGAGAGAGAGAGAAAAAGATCAAACTTGAATAATATGTGACAGACAGTGATTTAAACCATCACCACCCATGACCTTGAAAGCAGTGAATACATGGATGTAAATAGTTTTCAGTCACCACAAAAAAGGGGGAATTGGAATCAGAGAAGACAAAACACACTACAGTACATGTTTGTGATTGACTAAATAAAACAAAATAAATATAATGACTATCATAGTTTATTAAAACTGACAATGAAATGAAAATGACTGAACTAACAATATTAAAATCATACGCGCAATAGAGAATGGGTGTTTTAAACTTATGAAATAATTCTTTCACTCTCCATACAAAACAAATTTAAGCATGTGACGATGTGATCTTTTTTCACCGACCTCCTCCAGATCCTTTAATCAGCATTCAATAAAATCATAATATCATCATATCATTTTCATCATAAATTTTAGCATTTTTGGTGAAATTTTCAAAATGTTATACTGTTATTTCAAGCATTCTGATCAATTTCCTATGACCAATAGGATGAGCAGTAATTTCTTGACTCTTTTCAGACGTATCACCCATTTAGTGGCGCTGGCGGTAGACACAGTTCAACGCATCACCATTATATCGGCAATGTGCATGTGTCTCATGTCATAATTTTATCTTCATTTTCTCAATTTCCTCCTCTTCTTTTCTATTCTAATTGCTCTCCTTATGTTCTCCATTGGATACTGAACAATTTGATGTATAGTATGTCTATCTGATGTTATTATTTTTCTTGTTATAACACTTTTAGTATTCACATGTCAATTGGGTTGAAATTTGCTTACGTCTAAATGCGCCTGGAAAGAGTTGAGAAGTAAAATACAATTTCAAAAAAATATCAGAGTGCATAATCAAGAATATTTCTAATCCAGTCGACAAAATGAGAAAAAAAACTGTATTCTTTTGAAAAAAAATTCTACCACAAACAATAAAACAAAATTTTACTAGAGTCAACTAATAGAAAAATCAAATGGAAAAATTGTAAGTTTACACATACCTTGAGGTCTGAATATCTCTGGTTGCAAAGATAAGTGTTAGATTTATGGAAGACATACAAGGTCCTGAAAAAGGAAAAAAACCAAAACAAACATCATAATACAGAAAGTGATATAAGCATTTCTAAACCTTAGTCCATTTTTTGCATTTTTAGACATTTTGATGGAAACTTGTATGAAAAAAAAACAAACAAAAAATTAAATAGGCTAATCAGATTGATAAATTTGATATGCAATAAAAAAAAAATATCATTTTTTGGATTTAGATTATCTCTCAGTTTTGCTCTGACAGTCTATTCAGCAACTCCACATTTTAGGACAAGTGTCTTTGAGTCTATGAGGCCAGATACTATTATCTACATCACTGCACCTATTGAAAAATCATTCACCAATGCTAAAAAGTTTTGCTCAAATCATAATATTTATATTGAGTTTGCAGTGAATTACAATACATGTCTTGTGTTCTTATTTTGAATTCCATTTAATAGATTGGAATATGAAATAGAATTCATGCATTGTGTGCTTTCCCTGAAATACAATGCATAAATGGAGCATTTACCTGAAGCATTTACAGAAAATATCAAAGTCCATCCAAGCCTTTTTAGGTTTCGGGGTGTTGTCAACTGGTACTTCAGGTAACTGTTCCTCTTCCATGGGTAGCGGCTCCCCGTCAGGTCCTGTTACAGGGTTGACCATGGGTGCCAGACCTCCAGAGGAAACCGGTGGAGCACCTGGTGGAACCAATTCCATTTTAGACGGTTCTGGAAAAAACCCCACAAAAAGAGACCAAAGTTATCCTCAGACTAGACTCGTTTGATCAAACCCCATTAATACCATAATGCAGTGTTATGATCAGTGCATACAAGACCCCCACATATCTTGAATACCTCAACCACTGTGCCTGGACAAACATAGAGCTAGAAATGCAGAGGATCAGCTCACTGTGTCCTGATTCCATTATTAGTACAATGAGCAATACATTGAGCAGTGTTCGCCCATTGAAAGCCAAAATTGTCTAAATCAACAAAAACGCAAAAAATGAGTTAAGGTCACTGTCATTTACTTCTCAAAGTCAACCTTCGTCAAAATTCATCTGGAGTCCTTAGGTGTTTCATAAGTAAGAAAAAAAACCCTTTGTCTCAAGCACCAAATATATTTTACAGTGAAAGCTCAAAATTTCAATTGCGATTTCTCAAAACACGGGTGGTGGCCCTTAAGACAATTAGGCTTTCAACGGCTGTATTAATCATAAAGTAAGGCCCAAAAACAAATTACTGGGGCCCTTGTGGCTGCCTCTCAACTACAATAACTGGGAGAATTTGTCACTTTTGGTCAGAAAATCATTAAGACCATAACGATTTATAACTGTACCCATTCATGACCATGTCCTATTGTGTTCTACTAGTCAAAACTGAGCAGCATTTCAGTGTACTGCATGTTTGCCATCTTTATTTTGCATATATCATAGTTTTCATGATGCATGTTTTAAGTTGCATAAAGGTTATTGAACCATGCAGCATAATACGAATAAGATTCATTGCATGCATGACTCATGTGTTTGGTGTGTGCAACTCACCCAATTCATATTTTTCTATACCATTCAATATCTTTATACTATTTGAATATCGACAGTATTATCTGAGGGTGATAATATAATCTCATTAAAATCATTTGTTTTTTTTGGTACGTTTGAAGAATCTGTTTCCAGAAAATCACTGACCTTTGCCCTTTTCTGATTTTCCATCATCTCCCCTGCTCGACTGTCTTGATTCGGGTCTCTTTGCACTTCCTCGTTCTCTGGATGCAGATCCTGGTTTGCTTTTGCGATCCTGAAGATGGTACATATACAAAAATTATTTATCATATATTAACTACTTGTGTGTGACAAAAAGAAAAAAAAAGGAAAAAAGATTTGGTTGCACATGACATCATTGGACCTATAATTGTTTTAAGTTAATGCTGTTAGGGTTGTAACATCCCAAAAATGGGGCATTCAAAAATGTTCTGACTTACATGTTTAGAAAATTTTACTGACAGTATATAACCGATTGAGAGGACAGGATATAGGAATTAAAATTTTAGAATTTCAAAAAGGATGTACAGTTTGCATCTTTTTATGCATGAATGAGAGGGAGAATTATACTTTTGAGAACATGCTTCAAATATATCATAATGGAAAATTCGTGATTTTTTCCCCCCTTTTCAAGTACTGAAAACAAGTCAGGTGGCAGATAACCTGTACATAGACCATAGCTTAAGTCTACTTATTTGTTTTGTTATCAACAGTGCATGTTATTGCAAAACAGTGTTGCGCCCAGCTCCATACCCAGCACTGCTGAACACAGTGCTAGAAAAAGTCTAGATCCAGTTGATGAGACAAGCAGATGATCAGCCCACTGTGCCCGAGCCTTAAATGGCAGAATGATTATCACACTTTCAGGTTGCCCAGGTTTTGGCAAGAACAATATTCACTGTTGCCTCGCTATAGAAAAACTGAGCAGATTTTGCCATATAAGGCAAAGTCCCACTCTGTACATGTTAACTTTAAAAATAATAATTGATTCTGAATTGTTATTACTCCAGCCTTTAAGCTAGATCCACATTTACAAACTCCCTTCAAAATGTTATCACATAACTCTTGACATTTTACTCTCGTGAAAACATTAATATATTTTACTTTGAAAAAGAATGCCAAAGTCACTCTATCAAATCAGTTTCAATACATTTTTTTCAGCGGTGACTGTGGACAAACATATAGATGAGAACTAATCTAGCTAAGAAATACATGTCTGTAGCATTCTAAATCCAAGCCAATAACTACCACAAGTCTAATGGTAAAATAATCCCTTGATGCAAAACTGTATATTAGCGACATCAAAGTTCATAATGGTGATTATCTATGAGATTGTTTAGAATTCTCTTTTAAATCTTTACCCAAAGATGTAACAGAAATATGACAATAGATGATTTTCTGTTCATTCTTTTTAAAATATTTATATTTTTGTAATCTTCTCAAAGTAAGAAATGATAAAGTTTTATGATATTTTTTTCCAGAAGACTTTCCAAGGCTATTCATTTAGTGCTATGAATAAATAGTATTTTTATAAATAAATTTATCATTCATATTATTCTAATAACAAAAATGTGTATCAAATATTGAAAATTTAAACTTCCAAATGGTCTTTCACAAAAATAAGTTTCAGAAAAATTTTGAAAGACCTACAAACCTGAAATAAGTACAATGAAAAGTTTTTGCATACTTAGTTTTTACAAAGATAGAATATTTTGGCATCATATTCACTTACAAGATGATTAATTTATTATTCTATTAAGTCTCAAGTTTTCAAAGTAAAAAAAAAAGACAGAAAAATCAGATTTTTATATATCTAACCTTGCCAGACGCACGACGTTTTGGAGTGCCTGGTTTTTCTTTGGGTAATTCTTCCTCCTGAACAATGAACAAAACAAAAATAGAAAATCCAACAAAATTGCAATGTGTTAATTGACCAAAATGATCAACTTTCAGGGACAGAAAACAAACTTCAAATATTCTTTAAAAAGAACGGGGGAATAAAAGAAAATTCAATCAAGCTTTATAAATACTAATTTCATTATTTTATTCAAAATATTGTCGGATAAAGATTGTTTGTATCAAAAGTAATGTGCTGTATAAAAAACATAATATGAGCAGAGATCCATTATGTGAAAAGAAACAAATCAGGAATTATTAGATCCAAGCTCATAGAGTTGTATATCTAAAAGCTGCAAAAAAAGAACTGAGGTAAAAACATACAATATCAGGAGTAAGACAAAACTTGAAATCTTGTGAGTAATTTTCCAATCATTTGTTGACTGACTGTTTCATACCTCTTTATTTTAAGAAGAATCAGAGTTTTTGCAAACATCACATACCTGTTATTTGTACTAAAAGTTTGATTTCATTAACTAAAAATTGAAATTTTGTTGTTGTTCCTCATCTGACATGTATTCCCTTTGGAAAGTAACTTTGAATGAACTACTGGGGGATGTGTTGAATCATATGGTAATTGTCTAACATACCATCTCATAACACAATGCACAGTATAATGACTACACCAAATTTGTGGTAGTTTCCATCTGATCAATGCAAGATTTTACAACGCAAAGTCAGTAAATTTGAGAATAAAATGACACCTGGCACATCATTATCTAATAGTCTTAGATGAAAAAGATATTTTTAAATGAATAATCTTCAAACTCTACCCCCAAAACATGAGATAGAGTAAATAATATTCATATTCTCAATCACAAATAAAAGGCAATCTAACTTGAAAATGGACATATCTAATGTTTTTTTTTGAGTGTGATCGTAGTATGATATAAAAATATTATTATGAATAAATGCTTATTCTCGAGAAAGAGATTTGAAGCAGATGTGTTCCCTATCAAATGCAATTTATCATGACAGATAAAGAGTCAAAGGTGAGTTTGAAGTAAAAGTTATCAAAGAGATAGGATTATAATGCAATTCACAAACTGCTTAAAATGAAATGGTTGGGAGAAAAAAGAAAGCATAATTTCAACACCAAAAAAAATCTGAATTAAATGATTTCAATAATAATTCAAGAAGAAATAATAATGTTAGAATCAGCAACAAAATAGTGGAAAACAATTTTATAAAAATGTAATTATTTTAAGATTCACATGTATGTAAGAATGTAAAAATAAATGAAAAGGAGATGAATGGTTAAACTTTTTAACATTCTGGTATAGAAATCATGTGGAGTGAATGTGAAATTCAACTGATATCATAATTAGGTAATGAAAAAATCAAAATCCAAATAGAAACAATAAAATAGCACTTAGATAAAAAGGGAAATAGAAGCAGCAACGCAAATAAAAACCATTTCAAAATTTAAGGAAACAATGCTGTTACATTTCTTTACTTTGATGCTAAAGAATGCTAAGCAATGTGAAATGTTAGCACCCTTTTGCACCAAGGCAAGGATCTGATTTAGAAAAAAAGATTAAGAAGCTTTATGATATTATGATTAGTGATTTCTTGTTACCTTTATGACTTCACTGATAACCTTTAGCACAGTAATGGGAGAGAACAAACAATGAAAGAGATAGATTGAGTAATTAATCAAGTACATTGTTCTAACTTCTATGCATGATGTGGTTTCCATTTCTATACTATCATTCTAGGTTAAATAGATATAGATTGTTCAACCTATCTAAAATAATGAAAACTAGTATACATATTGTCATTGTAAGTCACAAAATTTGTAACTGTAGATTGAAAGGAGAGAAAAATAAAGTTGCAGACTTGCATGGAAAAGCTAGGTTCGATTTCGTAATGTTTAAGGTAATTTATAATTTACATACTTTACCTTGTTGTGTTTAAAAGGTATACATAAATGTTGAACCATGATATCAATATTTTTTTTCTTCAAAATCTTGTAGTTACAAGGTTTGTGACATACATGGGAAGAAGTGAATCCAGTATGATAGAAAACGACTGTTTCCTTATCTGAATTTGTCAACTAACTCATATTCTTTTACAAGAACATAAAGTAGGAAAAAAAAATTCATCTACCTACTTCCTTACAAAGTAAAGTTATAAAAAAAGAAAAAATCTAATGTATAAGAACTATAAGAAAAAGCAAATGTAATAACAACTGGACTATTTTCTCACCTCTTTCACTGGTTCCTCTATAGGCTCAGGCTCTGGAGTCACAAGAGGTGGGGTAGGAGCATTTTCATCTGTTTCTTCTATAGCTACATCTGTTTCAGCCCTAGATCTTGCTCCTCCACGCTCCAGAGATGATTTGGGACGATGTCTGAAAAATGATTAAATCATATTCTTTACTTTCTTGGATTGCAAACATTACTTTTGGTAGAAAGTCAAACATTTTGATCAAGAAATTCATGTGGAATCCTCAATACCTATCAGAATAGTAAGAGTATCTATCATTCCATTGTTTTGTTTTCCAAAATGCATTTTACTACCAAGCAGTTATCCACTCAGTCTCATGTCCAGCATTGCTATGCAAAGCACAGGTGTAGCTCAAGTTTTGGCCATAACAATATTAAATGTTGCCTGGGTAGTAAACTTCTTAGCTATTATAATGAAACTGAACAGACTTTGCCATCAAAGTATAGGCAAAGTGGGCTGATCATCTGCTTGTCTTTATCAACAGATCCATAGATTTTTCTAGTATCATGTTCAAAAAAGGTAAATGAAAAAGTGTTAACTTCCAAAAAAGGACTGTCACCTTTTTACCTTTTGGTCCAAAACTGCCCTCATTTGACTGGTATCATGTTGGATGTGAGGCTTGGCACAACACTACTTGATGGAACACAGACATCAAAACAAAACAAAAAAAGTTAAAGATGACTTACGTATCAATGGGAATGGGCACAGGGCTCACTTTGTAGTTGACAAAAGGGGAGGTAATTTCCAAACACTGAATCTCTTTGGGTGGTTCAATTTCAGCTGAAAGAAAATTGTATGAAATGATGACAAGCTGGCCATTTCCCTGTAAAAATTCTTGAGTTCTGTCATTTACAAATTTATAATATTTCATATTATGTTCCTTATCAATTTGAATAATAATTCATATTGTCACATATGTTCAAGACAATGTCTTGTTATAATCTATCTATATATAACTGTGCTGTATTTTTCCATAATGTATACCTCAATTGTGTGAAGAGTTACTGTGGGGTTAAAGAACAATGTGAACTGATCAACTCACAAGTTTGCTGTGGAAGTCATTTCATTGATGTGATGCTATACAGCTCCACAACTTTGTTTCTTTGATCAAACCCCATTAATACAAAAAACCCAGAGTGGGAAATGGTATGGATCAAAGAATTTCAGACAAGCAGGTGATTAGCCCACTGTGTCCATAACTCTTTACTGGTACCATGAGCAGTACACTGAACACTATTAATCAAAGACAGGTCAGTAAACAAATTACTGTTGCTCTTGTGACTTTCCTACACCTATTGATAAAACTGGGAGAATTTGACACTTTGGACAGGTTCGCCATTTTTATAAATCTCAATCAAATGGCTGTGTCCACAAAATAAAAAGAAAAGTCAACAAGCAGTGCCTGTAAAAAGACACTGAGGAGGACAAGGAAAAAAGGGATGGATAATATCCGGAAAGACAAACAGGAGCTGTGTGTAACTCCTGACAATGTCTTTGGCGAGAAATAATGGAGAAGGAGAATCCAAGTCACCGACCCCACCTTATGGGAAAAGGTGAAGAAAAGAGAAAGAGATGTACTTACGAACAGGCTCATCATGAGGGGGACACTTCTTTTTGCGAGGTCTGATGAGTTTCCACGCTGGTATGACAACTGGTGGGGGTGGGGGTTCTAGGGGACAAGATCGTGTCTGTGTGATGCATACTGGGTGGGGGTACATATGAGACAAGCCGTTCTGTCGAAGCTTTTCACTGGCATCAGCCTAAGGAAAGACAATGAGAATGTTATTGTTTGCAATGACATCTGGCAGATAGCTATTCGAATTATTACCTTTGTAAGGAAATAGCAGATTCTCTTTTTTCTCTAACGTACAATTTTAGTTTAATGTTGCCTTAACACTAGTAGTATAGGATGTGCACTAACATTGCTCTCAGCAAGCTACAAGACAATCACTACACATACAAACATAGCATGGTTAGATAACAACATCTACACCAAATAATATGATGTAATTGAAATTAGCAGCTGGTTATTTGTTTGTCCTGAAATTCTTTGATCAAGAGTATTTTCAGGCTTGCGCATACAAATAAAAACAATCACATATTTCATTGAAACCTTTTTCAAACAACTACACAGATAAAACAATGACCAAAGCAACAAACCATTTCTCCGAGCACAGACACTTTCACCGGATATTTGGGCGTGCTGCTGTAGGTGGCAAACATGACAATCTCTGGTTTTTCTGGCAAGATAAAATCATCCAGTCCTGTCTTTTCCTCTGTGGGATTGATGAGAACAAAACAAATTATAATCATTCATCCATTGTCCTCCTTATCTGTCTATACAAATGATCAAAATTTTGTAATAATCAAACTGCCACCTGCAAATAATACTATTGTTAGTCCAATAGAATCAAAACTACAGACTGCTTCATTTGTGGGTAGTAAAATGTTGTATTCTGTTTACACCTGGAAGGCATTTCATGAAAGGTTTGATGAAAAGAAGGATAAAACAAACATTAGCCTAAACACTGCTTCTGTTTTTCATAATGCATCTAGATTTTTGGGGGTTTTTAACATAAAAATCAACTCTCCCTTTTCCTTTGATAAGATATTAATTTCATTCGAGTAATCGTTGCACTCAATTGTCAATTATTTGTCCTTGCTTTTAATAATCACTGCATTCCTTTGTATTTGGAGGTGATCAAGGTTTAAGTGTTAGTAGTGATGGAAAATTTGACAGGATGGTGCCTTTTATTAAGATTATACAAAAGAGGCCGCCATGCTATATTTTCCTTTATATCCAAGTCTAAGAGTCCTTATTTAGAAACAAATGAAGTAAAAAAATTGCTTCGTCTCTTCAAGCTACCATTCTTATATTCAAATTTGCAATCATAATATGAAAGATAATGACAAAAAAAGTAGTTTCTAAAATCAAAGAGAACAGACGTGATGAAAAAATATATGTGGTATAAGGCTAAGGATGAAAAGAAAAAAAGGTTCCGGTGTGGTTCGAAACTTGACCTACTGTCAGTAACATTGCTTTGGCAGAGATAGAAGCACAATTAATAATCTCAGACCATATATTTCCTTTATCACACACAATTTGTTATCATTATTGATTGTTCACTTCCCCTGTTACTTTCTTTAAGTTCTGAAATGTGGGCACCATCACCTGATGCCAAGAGCTCTGAACAGTTTAATAATATACAAGTGCTTGTTTACCTAAAATGTAAAAAAAATTGTAAAGATCTTCAAATAAAAAGAATATAACATAAATATATTAGTGGATCAGTCGATACCTCAAGTGTAAAAAAGAAAAAAAAAGAAAAGAAAAAGAAGACAGCTGTTTAATGAATTAAAAAAAAAAATTTAGCATGAGAAAAGAGCAAAAAAAGAGTAAATCGAATGGTGATAATCTTGAGTGACCTTAAGAATGCTTAGTCCTACAGGCAGTCTTTTAAAAAAGGGTTCAGAGTTGTTAGTTTTATGCCTTAGGAATTGACAGATATCCCATAAATCTCCTAGGGCAGAACTCTGAAGGGTCTGGAGAAAAACATTCTACAGTGATATTCAAATCCCAAGCGCCAGACCTCCAAAATTTAGCAGGCCCTCCCCCTTCCACACACACACAAGCATGAGAAGAATTATATACCAAAATAAAATTACTATTCTTGTGATTTGATATATGAAAAGAATATATGGTGCTCATAATGTATGTAATGTGCATATATATGATATTTGTGTATCATCAAGATTTGATATAGAAAAGCGTCTATTGAGCAGAAAGAGAGTTTAATATACATAAAAAAGGAGTTTATCTATCATTACGAGGTTGAAATTTAATAGTATCAATGATTTGATAAATAATGAGAATTTTCATTGTGCAGTGTAAAATACATTTCAAAGTGGGCATTTTTTCTGTGTATTATTTCATTTTGATATTATATGAAAAGTGTGTACATCGTTGATACAGTGTGATTATCGTAATGTGCTGTGTGGGAATAAAGCAAGTGCTTAGCATGCATGTAAATTAATAGAATCCAACCTTGCAATTTGTCTTTGTCTTTGCCCTTGCCTGTTAATGAATCGTAGCGATCAAACGAAAATTACCAAGAGCCGAGATAGAGAGAGAGAGAGAGATTAGCGATATCTTAATGACATAAGACATCAGGTCAAAAAATTAAAAAACAACAAGTAAAAAAAAAAAGAATAAGAAATGAACAAAAGAAAGAAAAAAAAAGTTCATACTTTGATAGTTGAGCTTTTAGGTTAAATGACATATTTGTGAACATTTAAACCTAAAAAGGGCAAAGTAAAATATAGTCTTTGATGCCTAATAATATGATCCTTAAAATATGCAACACTGTTCTTTGGCTAATGGGTCATTAGGGAAGATACCACTGTTATATTGAATCCCTTTACAACACCATGATATGATTTGATTTTATGAGAAATGAGCCAATTTCCTTTCAACACTGGGATTACGACATCAGTACACCTGATACAACAAACAGGGACCTGAGAAAAATATTCCGGTCAATGGAACTGGGAGTGGGCTACAAGAAGACAGGTACCTCTGGGACATGCAGTGCACTGCAGCTTTTGGTAAGAAGACAGGTACCTCTGGGACATGCAGTGCACTGCAGCTTTTGGTAAGAAGACAGGTACCACAGGGGCATGCAGTGCACCCCAGCTTTTGGTAAGAAGACAGGTACCTCTGAGACATGCAGTGCACTGCAGCCTTTGGTAAGAAGACAGGTACCACTGGGACATGCAGTGCACCCCAGCTTTTGGTAAGAAGACAGGTACCTCTGGGACATGTAGTGCATTGCAGCTTTTGGTAAGAAGACAGGTACCACTGGGACATGCAGTGCACCCCAGCTTTTGGTAAGAAGACAGGTACCCCTGGGACATGCAGTGCATTGCAGCTTTTGGTAAGAAGACAGGTACCTCTGGGACATGCAGTGCACTTCAACCTTTGGTAAGAGGACAAGTATTTTCATCTGAGAGACTGAGATGAAGAAGAAAATAGGATTTGTTATGCTATATTGATTTGACTTACTTCCTTTGTCCTTGTCCTTATCTTTATCTTTGTCTTTCTTGTCCTTCTTTTCATCTTTTCCTTTTTCTGTGAAGCATAAGAATATACAAATGAGTGTACGAGTAAGAAAACCGCAAGAATTAACAGCAAAGATTGGAAAAGCAGTCAAGGCATCGCAGTCGGAGCACTGGACATGAAAAGGCTATCATCATCATCATCAGAATACTTTCTTTAACATTTAACACATGAAAATATATATTGACTTTTCATGCACAACAAGAATTTCAAAACTGTTCAATTGCACCTTTTTTTCTCATAATTATAAAAATGGTGTATCTTATATCTAGCATATGATACAGGATAATTTTCTGGCAGTGGAAAGATCCTTTAGTGTCTCCTAGGAAAGTGAAGTAGCTTTCAGTCAGTATGCCTTATTTTCTTCATTAAGAAACAATTACACCAAAAAAGTATTCAAACCTGTGACAATTGTCAATGTCAACTATGCCACTAAGAAATATGAACATTGTACCATACTCATCATCATCATCATTTCTCATGGCCTTGTGAGGTCGTCACCCCCAAATCTCCCTCTATCCTGCCCATCGTGTCTTGCTTCCATTGTCCCAGTCCAATCCTTAATGTCATCAATTAATCTCCTTGTTGGTCTACTTTTTAAATTTTGTGCTGCTTCCAAATTGTCTTTTTTTTTTAAAGATTCTCATATCTTTTAGTGTGACCAAAGTAATGTAATAGCAAGACTTGCTAATAGGCCATTATTTAACCTCAAGAGCTAATAATATCTTGAACAAGTTAAAAAGTCCCTGCCCCACAGCTTGTTGGCAACAATGAGACAGGAAATGAGGGGCATAATTGCCTACACCATCTGGCATAGCACCTAACTGACTGACTGACAGAGAGGCAAACAGTTTGTTTTATCTTACCCTTGTCTTTGCCATCTTTCCCTCCTTTTTCTTTTCCAGCATCTTTTCCTTTATCTTTTCCGTCTTTCATTTCCTTTTGAGTTTGTTCTTTTTCTAGTTTGTCATCTTTAGCCATGCTCTCCTGTAAGGCAAACAGAATTTATATTTTTGGTTTTCAAACAAAAAAAATCACTTTGATGACTAGAGTATGGACATAGTAAAATGACAATGACAAACAGAATAGTTCTGTTTTCATCACTTTCACACTCTCTATGTCTAGATTTTAATAATTTCATTCATGGCCATATATGTGTACACCTTTTCTTTCTTTGTTGGTAAACAATGGTTTGCCTGTGTTTAGAATTTTAAAGATGAAATTTGTTAAAATATAGATTGATTATAATTATTGTTTCCACATGCTTTTTACCAGAACAGTGTGTGTGTGTGTGTGTGGACGGGGAGGTGGGGGGGGGGGGGGGGGGATAAAAACAAAATTTTTTGGAACCAGATATGCTTTCATTTACTTGGATGCATCGCAGACAAACTCCAAGAAGTCCTAGACCTCAAGCAAAAAACAGATCACATGCAAAAATTGTATATCAATTAATTCTGAAAATACATATTTCACTACAGCAAAGGTTTGCCTTAATCTTATATTTTGTTTGAATATATAATATATACACTTGAAGAAGGATTTTAAATACTCTTTGTGTTCCATAAATAAATCTCCTCTGTTACAGATTATTTTTGTTGCATCACCAAAGTAATTTCTCTTCTCTTTACAATATCAGATTTAATTCAAGACACATCTTCCGTATTTTCTTCTCAAATATTATTGTTAAAATCAGCGATGGAGAATGCCAGATATAGATAGAAAAAAGAATTCTCACAGATGGAGTGGATTCCTTTGACAACATGTCTGGATCTTCTACAGGTTTTTCCCATTCCTGCTCTGGAAGTTTCCATTCTGGCAACGATGCTGTCATTAAATCCCATACCTCCTTCAAATGACCATGTCTGAAAAAAGGTGGGACAAGCAAAATATAATCAAGAATAAGTCATTCTTAAAAACTGAGAGCAGATTAGAAATATGGTGTTTGTTGCAATAAACCTTCTTAATCAACAGCGGATGAAAGTTAATATATATTTCAGTATCTAAAACAAGTGACAGATATCATTAAGTGTATTTTCAAAGATGGATAACAATGTAGATCAGTAAATTAACGTGTACCAAGTTTGTATCCTGCGGGGAATATAAAGATTAATAATGTAAGTTTTTCCATTGTACAGTGATCCTATTGCAATGATGAGTCACTAGACACTTGTTTTATGTGACTAGACACTTGTCCTATGTGAATACTAAACATAATATAATAAGTGACAAAATCATATAAACCTAATATTTTCTAAGATTATGCAAAATTCCTACAAAGAACCTTTATTTGTTTTGTAATGAATTCCTAAAAGTAAAAAAGTAAAATCAAAACTGAAACCAAGAGACAACATCGTACTTATAAGTCAGAATAAACAACTGTAATCTTTAAAAAAAGAATCAAACCAAAAATTGAAAATTTTGTGAAAGTTGTGAAAATGCAATTTCAAGAGATTGGAACAGACTCTGGCGGTTTGACACGGCACTGATGGGAATAACACTGAGAAGATTCACAATTGTGTTGATTGCAGTCTCCGAAGGAGCAGATTCTCTGATCCAGGATCTCTTTGGGCATTAATTTTATTACGCCTTCACTGTGTGGATAAAAACATTTCACTTCCTAAATTTATCATAAAATGGGGGCTGCTGGAAGTTGTAGACCAAAAATTAAAAAGTAAAAAGATATGTAAAAACTTCCAAATGGGACAAAACTCATTTTGAAAAAATGTCTACGTCTAACTTTTCCGCTGAATCGACCTTGCCTTCACTTATTAATTAATTGAAGGGGAGCAGGCACAAGAAAATTATCAAGCACTTTAACATTTTCAAACTTCACTTATCACTGGTTTTAATGTTCTCCAGATCTCTGTGATTTACGTCTTTTGTGTTAGCTAAAAAGGGTGTGTTGAGGCCAGCCATATGATCCACCCAAAATGGCACACAAGACATGTAAATATCAGATTGCAGGCCTCCAAACACCATGAGAGGCCAAACATACAACAAGAGATGTTATGGATCCCAGATAAGCAGGTGATCAGCCCATTGTGTCTTTCATCCTTTATTGATAACATGAGTATTACACTTAATTGAGTATAAAGAAGTGATGTGAAAATAAGAAAATAAATATGCAACATTAACTGTAAACTGATTTCAAGCTGTGATGCGACATCACAGGGACTTTACTCAATAAGATGTTGAGTTCAACATAGAACAGCCTCCTTCATGAAGTTACTGAAGCAAACACTATCACAGTATTGAAACTAGCTCTCTCATCTGGGCCAACAATCCACAAATTCTAAAAATTGTATTTTATCATCATTGACTCAGTCCTCCAGCCACGAGGGTTTCTACATTACCCTGAATAAGAAGCGTGTACTTACTGGAGAGGAATGGCCTCAGGAATCCAGCCAGTCAGACACTGAAGGACTGACACGTCTCCAAACTCTTGACTGGGATTGCCACCAGCATAGCTAGATGAAGTGTAAAAAAATAATGTTAAAATTAAAGACTTTAATATCAAATGGTATACTGAACTAAACACTGTACTGAATATTCTAAAAAATAAATTAGTGTAGAGCACTGGCTAAAAAATCTTACACAAAACTTGATTGTGGTACCTACCTATTTCTACACCTGGGTGAAGGTAAGACTATATGAATGCCATTAATCATTACCATTAAGACAATTGCCTAAGAAAACAATGGATTGAACTTGGACTTGAACCTACAACCTTCCCTGTGGATGTTGGAAAGTCTTAATCCCTGGTCCCCTTCTGGCTACAAGGGCAACAATAATTTGCTTATTGGCATATAAATGATTAATACTGATCATTGCATTTCTGATGTTGTCAATAAAGAAATGGGCACAGTGGGATAATTACGCACATGACTGACATAATTTGAGCCACAGCATTTTTTGTCTCTGTGTTTAGCCATGTCAAGACGCATGCATCCATTTGTGATGGTCACTTTATGCTGGGCTGGTCCAAACATTGCAAAACTAATGAGGAATGATCAAACAAACTAACAATAAAACAAGATTCCATTTCCAAGAGGCTAATCAGGGAAATCACTCACTCTAATGAAGCAACTTTGATAAGTGCTTTAGTTAAAAGCAATGGCCACAACTCGTATTGTAATGTTGTGGAGGGAAGCAGCATTCGTCCTTGGTCATCAAAAGGAACTGTGTCATCGACAATGATTTTCCTCCAGCATCCCTAAAAAAAAAGAAGCGAAAAGCATTTCAAACTCAATTCTGTTTATGTCGGATAAACAGGTAAAAGCCATAATGTAAAAAAATGATGCCATAAAAAAATCAAGCTTCAGAGGTGGAGACAGACACAAGAGTACAATGAATTGTTGGGGCTAAACATAAGTAATGTTAAGTGCATAGGTCATGATGAAATTTGTGGACTGCATTACATACGTGTTCTCTTTATTTCCCTTTTTAAAGAGTTAACCAAGACCAGGGTTAGTCATTAATATAAACTCAGATCATAGGAAATGGGCAATGAGTTTTTTTCTCATTTTAGTATAAGGAAAATATTCACATCATCGAAATAGATAGAGAAGTAGTTTATTATGTCTTTCTCATTATTCTCTTAAGTAAAAACAAAAATGTAAAGCTTCAAAATATATTATCTACAAAGTTTAAAAAACAATTATGAAACACAACAAGAGAGTATCTCTTACCATCCAGTAAAGCCTGACAACATATTTGCCATGGCTGTTGTACAAAGGAAGATGTGGACCTTTCCCTGCTTTACACAGGGCATAGATGTGTTCCCATGGCCTCCATGAATGGCTTGGATCATCCCCAGGTGCTGTCACTTCAGCTGCCTGTTCTGGTGTTATCTTGACAGCACACATATCCCATAATGCCATTATTTGGCTAATGCAGTATCGAAGGAACTGTCAGAGATATGAATGAATAATGATTATGTTAGTAACAAAGAAAACGATAAAAGACAAATCATGTAAAAGAGAGAGAAAGATGATCAAAAGCACATCACTTCACTCCAATAAACAGATAATGGTGAGTAGGTTAATGAAATAAATGGAGTTTATGCAAGAAATGACACTGAGATATTCTTTCCTTGTTTTATTACATGGCGATGACTTTACTCAATATTAGATAAATAATTTCACTCTTCTTTCCTTTTTTTTCCTGGTTTAGCTTTCAGCGTCAGGTTTATCTATAATAATTCAATTCAATTCAATTCAATTCAATTCAATTCAAATTAATTTATTTGCATAAAAATATACATAATATATATAAT
>JARBEQ010249720.1:0-11250 GCA_030265355.1 Tritonia tetraquetra | reverse complement strand
ATGCCTGCCCTGTCAGAAACAGAAGACCTGTCATATGCCTGTTCATTTATATATATAGACTGTTAATGTTAGAATCTGGCTATGTTCTATAAATTTTGGTGAGTGTTATGGAGAAGAGAGGTCACTCCTGTTATACCTTTTATTCTATTCTTTCATAAAGCGCACATATTGTTTATGAACAATTGTTGTTTAAATATTTTGTTTATTGTATTTGAGTATGTTTTTTCGTATTATTTTTTATTTTAGGTTCGTGAAATGAAACAACGACAACAAAATTGGCTTGTTCAGAGGGACCTAAGCAAACAAAAGGAAAATGTTATTAGCAGTGAGTAGATAGTTTCGTTTGATCCATCTTTTTATCCCCATTATCTATTCACAGTGAAATATTGTTTCAGCCCCTTTAACTCTTTTCAGACGTATAGTTTCCGCTTGACATGGGAATATTAAAAGTGTTATAACGAGAAAAATAATAACGCTAGATAGACATATTGTACATCAAATTGTTCAGTATCCAATGGAGAACACCAGGAAAGTAGTTTTAGAAAAGAAGAGAGGAGGAGAAATTGAAAATAAATGAAGATAAAAGTTATGAGATGAGACGCACCGGAAAGAGTTAATCATTAACTCAATGAAGACAAAAGGTTTAAGTAGCAGACCGACTGCGGAGATACACAATGTTAGCCTAGTTTTTTTTAATTCGTAACTTTGAAAATATTTCAAAGATAAACTTGATCTCGTTTTTTTCATGCAAAAGCGAAAATATCTTATCTTTATTATTTTGTTAATTTCATACCGATATGTACTGAAGTTGTTTTATATAATCTTACAAAGTTAAGGTCTGTTTCAGCTTTGCAACTTTTTTTGGGTCATTAATCGACAGCCATCTTGAAATTTTGATCGCTTAGGATTAGTCACAAATAACTTCCTTTTTAACTATAACTCTTGCTTGTAGTAAAAGGAAAGTCAATAAGCGAATAAGTCAATTTAATGACGTAGTTATTAGATTGCTTACAACATGTTTAACAAAAACAATATGAAAGACTGACTGACACATATGACCGGTACATCGTTATTTCTTCTTTACCTTTCTGGACATATTTGACCGGCACGTTGTCATTGAGTCAAACAAATTCAAATCCTTTTTTAAAACTGTTATCTATTATCTCTGCTATATTATGTTTAAACCTGTTGTGATAACTATCAATACAGAAGAAATATACTCCAAAATAGTAATTGTGGATATCTTATGATTGATAAGCTTAACATAGAGATTAACTTGCGCATAGGGGATTTTCTCCCACTTTCCTATTTCCCAACCTTTGGGAGCTGCTGTCCATCTTGTTTAAAGCAACCTAAAACATTCAAAATACAAGTACATAATACATCCTTTATCATAGTGCTTTGAAAAAATTAATGTTCACTGAACTGTGAGTCACTGGAAAAGAAACAAATACGATATGATGCAAAGTATTTTCCATAAATTCATGAACTCTATGGGCTGTTGAATTTTTAGGAAGTGCTTTGTTTCTTTTTCACAATCACTTTTATAAATAGATTTGATATTTTTGGGGGGTAAAATCTAGTACCATGAGTTGCTTCTCTTACAGTAAAACAGTATTAATCGGAGAAGACTTTTATGCTATTCCCAACCATTCATGAGAACTGTCACGATGCACGTTTTATAATAAATTATGTATGCTGATACTGACATTCATCAATTGAATAGAAAATATATAGTTGACAACTAAAAAATTGGTATTTGAGATTTTATGTTAAAGAGCTACCATGCAGTATGATTGGTAGAATGTCTGTCTCTGTCTCCAGCTAGGCGGTGTTGCTGCCACAGATGACATACCACTTTTTTTCTTCTACACTTTCACAGTTTTGCATTGATGCAGTATGATTAGTAATCCATATTGCTTAAGATCATACAATATAGGATAAGATATTTATACATCCATGATGACAATTTCTCTTGAACTTATCTTTCATCAGAACACAAACAGTCTCCACCTCATTTACATAAGTCTGCTCTAGGTGGAAGTTCCTCATCCAAGATTTCAGCAACATCATCCTTTCAACCAACTATACCAAGTTCAAAACCAAGAAATGATCAGGGAAAAACCAAAGTAATTTTTTTTACCATTTATTTTTTTAAAAGATACATCATTCTCATAATATTTTTTTTATGACAAAGAATGTATAGTAAATTAAGTAAAAGTAAAGTAAAAAGAACATTTATAAGCACATATCCACAAAGTTTCTCTGCTCTATGTGCTTTACAATGTTTGTTTACCCGGCAGGCCATTACCCTCCTGTATCCTTCTCAACTCCCTTAGGGGTATACAGCTATTAGGTGCTTCAGTACTAGCATTCTAACAAGATTGTTCACTGCCCTCAACCAGGTACTCATTTCAAAATGAGTCAAGTGAGATAAGCAGAGTAAAGTGTCTTACCCAAGGACACAACACCAGACAATCAGGACATGGTGCTTCCCAGTGGTCATTCATCCAAGTACTAACCATGGCCATTATCAGTTGCTATCGGCACCTTAAAAAATAAACAACTGTCTATGACTTTCATCTCTCTTATGATAATATGTCGGTACTAATACTATGAGAGAATGACAAACTATGTTTATGTTATTTCTGTCTTGAGTTATTGGTAACTGATTTCAGTAACATTGTGTGTTTAATCTCTCGTCAATTGGTCATATTTTTATTTATCTTTCTTTTTCAGATTTCAGATACTTTCAACAACTGGAGAAAAGCAAAGGAAAACAACTTGTCCGATGAGGACCATGACACATACAGCATTCGAAGTGGTGCAGAAAGCGAACTTGAAAGGCTTGTTTCCCCTGACCTTGATATTTCAAAGGAGCCAGTGGCTGAAGAGGAGTTTGGAAATTTGGCAGACAAAATTGCAAATAGGGTGAAAGAAAACATGGGCATGTCAGAATCCTACATATCCGATAACTCTGAATTTCATCTGACGTCGGTGACAGACACATTAAGCCAAGAGTCTGCTTGGGGGCCCAGTAGATGCAAAACCTTTACACAAAAAGCTTCTGCTCTCAATCATTTCGACAACTCAGGTTTAACTAGTCACAACTGTTCTGTATGCAAAATGTTGATGGTATGTTGGAGGACTATTAAGATCTTTTTATGTTATTTTTAAGGGTTTTTTCTTCTCTTTTTTGTCCAGCTATCTTCATGAAAATGCTAGCCTTAAGTTGAACACAAAGCCAAAGATACTTGATTGGGAATCCAAGATAAACCTACTGTATAAATCAACTCGATTTTGGTAGCTTTGATTCTTTGCCAGGGTAGTTTTGGGATCTTTGATAAGGTACCTAGTAAAAGTAAGGACCTCTCATTTTTCACTGCATTCCAAAAGGCAAGTATTCCAGCTTCATACCTCACAGAGTTAGGTTCTGCATCTTTAAACTCAGTCTGGATGCTTGAGGAGCAAAACCACTCAACTCCTATATTACATTTGTTTAATTTCCTTTTATTGCATTACTTTGAGAATTGTTCTAAAGATAGACAAGCAATTCTCCTCGGAATAGTTTTTGAAATATTTGTTCTTGAATATAGCAATGGGAGAGATAAAGGACTTCGACAATAAGACGTAGTAAAAACCTAATTAAGGTGTGAAACAGTAGATTGAGTTGCTAGAAATATAGAGGGAAACAACAATTTTATTGGACAAGTGGAGTTTGACATGAACTCATAATCCTCATAACATTTTCAAAATTTTTTCACCCATTACGATTTCAATCCAGTTTTCTCCAGATCATATTCCCATGATGATAATTCCCTGTGGTCACACTCTATGCAAGGCATGCTCTGAAGGGCCGACACAGTGTCCTGAATGCAATTGTTCCGTTGCATCACTCACAGTCAACATCATGCTTCAGCAAGTCATTCAGGAATATCATAGCCAGAGTCATCAAGTTTCTTCATCTGCAATACAGAAATCCTCTCACAGAGATGGGTCAGGCAACAAAAGGACCCCCAGAACAAGTAACACTAGTCGTAAAGGTTTTGTTGAAGGTAAAATACACCTACTTTCATATGCAAGAGGTTGATGATAAAGGCTGAAATTATTTCTTAAATTTGTTTGATGCTCACTTCAACCCTATGACAATTGATAGATGATATTCTACACCTGTTTCCTTAAAAAAAAAAAAAAAATCATTTTATATTTCATCCAGTTTGTGAAACATAACTATCCCTCTATACATTTATCCCCATTCAAATATTGTCAAATAAAAATACCTCTTCACATAGTCCAGGTCATTGAAATAGAATATTATCAATTGATTTTCTTTAATTTGTTAAGAGTAAATAAAAGGCAACCTTAATATATTTCTTTTTCATTGTTTGTCCCCACATTGCCATTGCTCACAGCTGATTGTTAATGATTCCAATGACATGGATATTGATTAGAGTAACTCTCACACACTCTCTTTCCTTATCTTTTCATGAGTTGAAAAAAGCGATGACAAGTTATGTATTATTTGAATAACACTATAGTTGATCACAAATCTATCTATGTCTGTTTATCTATCTATCCATCCATCAAGGGAGAGTTTGTGATGGGTTGATAGCGAATTGTAAATACATGTTTTATAACATATTACTTTATCAAGAACTAAACCAAGCAAAGACATGCTCATGTAATGTCAGTATGGTTTTAATTTGGATGTATCTTATGACCTTTTCAAGACAGTTCAGCATAGTTTAGAATATGTTAAGAAATGTTTTTCTTTTCACAACAAATTAAAGTATCAAAAGCAATCATTCAAACACTTGAAATAAGTATTTAGCTTCATATATTAGCTTTTAAAGGATTTTTCAAATTTGAATAGATGACAGAAGGCAGAGAATAACATCATATCCGTCTCAACTATTGAATCTTCAAACACGGCAAAGTGTGCTGTCAGAGGAACACAGTCTTTTAATGGAAAAACTAGGCAAGGTGACGAAGCAAATCCAACATACCTCTTCCCAGACAAAAAGTATATTGGAGCAAGAACATGAGATTAAGAAGGCAATAATAGAATTACAAGACAGATTGTCTGCTTTGGAAACGCATAGGTATTTACTGTATATTCTTGTTATTGCCTCTTCATTATTTCTTGTTTTTTTTGTTTAGTCTATTCCTTTATAATAAATGTTTGAAGATGTAAATCAAATGCATTTCGAAACAACAAAGTTACTTTAGTAGAGGTACCCTCTGTATTGAACATAATTATTTTGAACTGAATATGAACGGCAGACAGAGCCTTTTCTCCTTCAAGCCCTTAACCTTTACATCAAAAGGCATTAACAGTATCCACTTCATTTCGCCATTGACACCTCTTGCCGCATTTTGTTTGATCAAGCTCCATTTAAACCACAGAGTGTTGGGGCCAGCCCTATGTTCAGTCATGAAAGGCACACAAAATACCTGCCATAAATACAAGCACCCTGACCACCAAACACGACTGAACACAGCCGAAATCTGTTTGGATCAGAGAGTTTTAGACAAGCAGGTGATCAGTGCACTGTGTCCACAACTCTTTACTGGCACCATGAGCAATTCACTGATCAGTATTAATCAAAGATGGGTCAATAAGCAAATTACTGTAGCCCTTCAGCTATTGATAAAAACTGGGAGGTTCTACCACTCTGGGCAGTCCATTTTGTATTTACAGTAATTGTTGTTTTTAACTAAAGATTGATATAATCAAATTGTGCTGATGGAACATTAGTCTTTGTGAGTTTTGGGCTTAAAATTCTTAAAATAGGCATACTCCCCTTATGCATGTATTTGTAGCAAACATTTATTTGAAGATAATTCATCTTCAATTTGTGAAGGTAGAAGAGAATGTGAACACTTTTACAATAATTCTTTTCTACTTACTACCAGGAAACAGTACGAATCCCAGCTTACTGACTTCCATGATGAAAAATCAGAAACTGAAGGGAAAATTACTCTGTTATCTGGGACATTATCATCTTTATCCAGAGAAGTGGAAAAGGTTTGTTTTGTACATTTGTTTGTGTCATGAATGGGACCAGAGTGAAAAAAAAAAGTATGTCCTTAAGAGCCTTTAAGGCTCATAGGGCCAGAGCTTAACCCGGTTTTTTTTTGCACGAAGCGAATTGTCACTTTCTAGATAGGATGCTGGTCTATCAGAGATATTTTCCCAACATGTGAGAATTGGTGACCAGAGAATTCATGTATTTGTATGTTTTTTAATCCCTTTTTGCTGTGAGCAGGCCATCTTCATTGGGCATCTGGTTCTCCTCAATTGTGCTGCATCTGAGTATAGTGTGTTATGTTTTGAGGGGTGTGTGGAGAGGAGGTCGTATCTGTAAAAATTCATTAAAGGGATTTGATCAGAATGGTCTTTTGATTTTAAAAAAGTGACAAGAACGTTCATGTAATGGAAGATGACTAGAGATATGATTCTTAAAACATGAATGTGAACCATCAGGCCATTATATTAGTAGTCAATCTGTGATCTGCTAAGTCAAGCAGCAATGGTTTTGGTTAGTTCATGGATGGATGACCACATGGGAACACAGTGTCTTGATCATCCGATGTCGTTGGGTAAGACACATAACTCAACCTCACTTGACTCAGGTGTAAATGGATACTTAACCAAGGGCAGAATGTTAAAGTTAGTGCTGAAGCATCTAGCAAGCATTTTATGCTTGATAGGGAGTTGAGAAGGATACCGAAGTATTCTCTCTATTTTTACGTTGTTTTTTATCATCAATGTGACATCACAGAAAATTCATGGTTTTTAAGAGCTTTTAAGTTTGATATGAAAATTTAACCCCATCTCCTCCTGTCCCAATAAATGATATGGTCACTGATCTTATATATATGTAAATATACTTTATCATTAGTCTTCAATCTGCTGATGTAAATCAGAATATGATATGGAACTAATGTTTTTCAATTTCATTTTAACAGGTAAAATTACTTGCAGAAGGAGAGCAAAATACCAATTGATGGGGCAATGTGGTCCAATGCGAATTTTCAAAACGTAATCATTGTGTCCAATCAATCCAAAAGACAACAGAGGAAACGTGTTTAACCCTATCCTGCCTAACCTACTTTTCATATCATACCCCTTGATGCCTAAGCAAAGGGAAATAGCCACCATTTTTGGCAAACTCCTTTTTAAAAAATCATTTAAAAAATATATTTTATCAACAGTAACTGTTGTTTTTTATGTGACTGTGTTTTGGAATGGTTGAATTTTTAGGAAAAGAATACCGAAGAGATGAGCAAGTTTGTGACAAAAGAATCCTCAACATGAATATTTGTCAGTTGATCCGACCACTCAACCTCACCTTCATTGTGTCTCCACTTTCATCCTCACTACTTCTCAAATCAGTCAAAACCGTCGTCTACATCAGACTCATTCATCATTATATTCATTTTTATCGTCAACTTGGCCATGCCATAATTGTTATTTGTCACAGGAAAGGGTTAATGGTTTTTGTTATCCTGTCATGTTACAATGATTTGTGGGGATTATCTCACATTTGTTTGGGACTCCTCTGTGATCCAGTGCTAAAACACTCTCTTATCGATCGGTAGAGCTGTATTGCTTGCTCGATTACAAGCGTTCGTCAAATGCAATTCACTTTCTCAAACTGTTTTGAATTAGTTCACTGCTCTACGCATGAAACAAAATTTTACCTAAAAAAGCAAACAATACTGTACGTGATTGTCCCCAAGACTCACAAATCGCGAGACGTTTAGTTTGCACAACAGCACTACCAATTGGGAGGTCTACAGTTTGAATCCTGGCCAGGTCAGGCTTTTTTTTTTCTGGCTTTGCGGGTTATGTTCTATTGAAGATGGAATATAAAAATTGGAGCCACCTCTGAAATATTCCTCAGGTGTCGAAAGGGACGTAAAGATACTTACTAATACTAATACTTTTGTACAATCTTGACTGATTAATGTTCATTCGATATATAGGACCTTTTATTTCAAAATTTGTGATTAAGTTTTTTCATGTATCTTTGAGTAGCAACTTGTAATTTGCTGAATATATTTCGATGTTGGGCTGTCCTCTGAATGTTGCCTGAGCTGTTATTCACATTTGTGAGCTTCACTGTCCTACGTTTATTGGTCTACCTCTCTTTTATTTTCCCTCTGGGACCATCGTTCAGTCAATTCTTGTTCTTTTCTGGTTGTATACCTGACCCATTTTTGTCTTCTCAATGTTATAGTATCCAAACTTTCTAGCTTACATGTTGAGAAAAGGTCTTGGTTGGAGATTTGTGGCTCGATGATGCAGAGGATCTTTCTATGGCTGCTAGGTGGGACCTCATGGTGTAGCGGTCAATGCTTCTGCTTTGTGAGCAGAAGGTACTGAGTTCAAATCCCGGTGGCGACAGGATTTTTTCCTTTGAACTTTCTCGAGTTTTATGGCTCTGACCCTGATGATTTAAATGGAATCAAGTCCTATTGGAGATGGACTATAATTCAGAGGTCTCGCCTTTGATACGAGCTGAAATGTGTTGCTAAGGGTTTAAAACTACCACCTTTAAACTTTTTAAGGCTGAGTGGGGAAGGAATAAAGGATCTAAATTAGTTTCTGTCATTCTCCTGGATTCCAAGCCAGAAACCAACTTCCATTGCTCAGAACTTTCTTTTTCGACTTCTGTAATCCAGGGGCTCCTTTCATCTCATTATCAAGTATGCAGGACTCAATTTCATATATTATAAAGTTGGACAATAAGTTGAACTGAAAATAGACATCTTTTGTTTTCATTGTAAGTTCTCTTTTACTTGTTATGAAAGATTTCCCTAATTGGCTCTATGCTTAAACTGCTTTACTGATCCTTTGATTATTTTTTTCTTTCAACTGCCATCAATGTTGTCATTAGACTTAAGTATTTGTAAATAACTTTTAAAATATTTTTGTACCTATTTAATCATATGAGTTGACATAGAACATGTAGGTGCTAATATTGGGTTTTTCTATGCATGAATATAAAGTAAAGTAAAGTATGGCATTTATATAGCGCATATCCATGAAGTTCATCATGCTCTATGCACTTTACAATGTATAGTTTACCCCTGGCAGGCCATACTAACACACTCCTGCATCCTTCTATACTCTGTAAGGAGTATACAGTGTGAATTGCCTGTTAGGCGCTTCAGCACTAGCATTCTGACAAGATCATTCACTGCCCTCGACCTGGTACTCATTTACACCGGAGTCGAGTGAGGCTTGATATAAAATGACTCATCACTCATATTAATATATGCAATTTCATATGCAAAAAAACTGAATAAAGATGCACAATATATATATAATTTTAAAATGTCTCTTTATATTTTAAAACTTAAATTCATTTAAATTTAAAGGCAGAATGAATGAGATGTTATATATTCTGACATCAGTTATGTAATCAAATATAAATTTATATTGTAAAAAATCCTCAGTTTTCTCAAATAATGAAATAAATATTTTATGATTAAAGAGCAATGCAGCTTTGTTTTTGTTTTATAAATTAATTTTTTCCCCTTTTGGCCAAACATCTGCTGATGGGAGAATTGCCACATCGGATTATTTCACGAAAACAATTGTGGCGTGACTCTAACATTTTGCATGGTCTTTCTAAAAAAGTAATCAATTTATTCTACATTTGTCCATAGTTCATTGATGTATGATAAAAGCAAAAATACAGCCGTGATTTATTCACAAAAATCAACTACAAAAAATAGTAAGTAGAATATGAACACCACTACCAACACCCTGGCATGTTGCTCAAGATGGCAGAGTAGTTAAAACAACGATACATGACTCAAACCTTTTTACTGAGGTCAGCAAGGGAGTAATGTTTCCTTTGTGTGCTAATGTTCGATTCAAAATACTTTGCTATTATCTTCTGTTGAAATCGGAAATGTCTGAAACTGTCATTCAAGCACCTCTAAGTGAAAAAAAAACTACATCCAGCCAAGGGGACAATTCTTATTTTTTCCTCACTCATCATAAAGTGAAATATGGTCAGTTGTTTATCTTATGTATTTATCATCTTTGGTTAAACTGCCATGGCGAGGGTCATGGGTTCAAGTCAGGCAATGAATGTTTTCCATAACAAGTACTCCAATTCAATTGCCTTACGCAACCAGATGAAAAAATAGGTTACTCAGAGTTGGTAAAAGTAATCAGCGATAACTTGTATCCAGAGAGTGACAATTTGTCACGCTAAAACTGGTCTCAACCGCTCAGCACATGTTATGTTACCCAGATGGACAACAGCCGATCAAGCTTGGGGGATGCTTGGCATCTTTATATTTCCATGAATAAATTTTCAGAGGGTAAAGTGATCAATATGATGTCGGACACTATTTATCGCCGTACTATGGATTATACTTGCCACCATTTTACAACAGTCGCTTTGATGTTACTACGACTATAGACATTTTAAATGTCCAGGTATGGTCATACAACAAGGGTGACGTATGGAAAGTAACCCAAAGTGGACATCTCTCCCCCGAATTAAAACAAAGAGCAGATCTTGAAAATTCCATATGAATCCCCAGGGCAGTCTTGGAAAACTAACGAGTCTAGAAAAAAGACAAGCGCTATTGGTCAGTTCTATCGAATGGAGCCTAGCCATCCGCTAGTCAGTGCACTGGAATGGTCGTAATAGTAGCTAGACTTATTCCTCCCTAATCAGGTAGCCTAGGTATTCTGTTGTTATTGTTACTTCTTCTTTCAGTTGACTGCAATCCTTGAGCACACACACAACCATAATCGTGAGTTTTGAGCATTAGATAATTCAATCAATTTTTTTCTTGAAAGCACACAAAACAACCCCAAAAAACCCAATAACAAAAAAAACCCAACAAATCATAGGTCCGCGATACTATTTTGTTTTCAAGGGAGGATAGTGTCGAGAGTCGATAACCGACAAGCAACTGTTGACTTCTCTCAGCAAATGCTGTGTCTGCCACGTTAGTTGGCAGCCACACGACATAATGAACTTTGAAGCCATGTGTTGAGCAGTGATCAACGTCAATCATAAAGCAGTGAACAAGCAAAGTAGCTAAATGATCCAAGCATGTGTTCAAACATGGTCAATCATGAAGCAGTTAATAAGCGAAGCAGCTTTTGATCAGGGCAGGACGTGTTCGAGAAGGTTTGTTTGTTTGTTGATGTTTTAGGGCTCTATCGACACAGAAAGGTCATTTCAGCGCCCGCCATACGGCTTCAAACAA
>JARBEQ010249698.1:0-11252 GCA_030265355.1 Tritonia tetraquetra | reverse complement strand
TACCGCGATCTAAGTGGCCGAGTCGTCTAGACGGCCGGGTTGTTCGGACGGCCGTGTAGCCCGGATGTTACTCTAGAGTAGTTTCCAGGCCACTCGGACGCCGTACAACTCGGCCGTCTGGGCAACTTAAGACCTTCAGTAAATCATGCAAAAAAAACAAAATTACTTCTTAGAAATAACATTTGATCAAAACAAGTCAGACATTATGTCTAAACAATGTTTCAATTCAAATTGGTCTAGATAGAAATCTTAGTCTAGGAGATAGACGTCTAGATAGAGTCTTGTCTTAGATCTTAAGTTATAATCTAAGACTAAGATAGAGGGTGTTTATTACGTTTGTATTTTTCTTGTCATTTTCTTATTAAAATCTTAGTCTCTAGACTGAGAGATCTTATAGCTGCCGAAAGGTAATTACCTGAAACGTTCTCTGGTATTGTTTTTGTTGGAAATTATTTCCATTCTTCTACACTATCATTTCGATCTCTAATGAACACGAATACAGGCTTATCAGATGAACAAAAGTGACAAAATTAGGGTAGCCCACGGCCCAGGAACAGTGAGCAGACGACGTCGTGGCAAATGCCAGATTTGTAACCAGATTAGCTAAGTGGAGTACAAATTCCCGCGATAACAACAAAATAAAATACAAATAATGCAGATTAACTTCTCCCAACATTCGAAAAGAAAATATGGAAAATGGAAAAGCATATCATATCTCAATTCCCTTTCATGTCATTCACCCTCCCCCTCCCCTCCCAACTATCTAATATAGGATTCATCACCATTCTTTCTCTTCTTCTTGTTCGTCTTCAGTTAAGAAAAATATTTAGATAGTTGTGACATTTATTCGATAAAAAACCTCTTTTTCTTCTATTTAAAAAATATTAATACATAGGATTTTTTACAAAAGAACGGGAAGAAAAGGGATAATGCAAAAACGTTGTGCCCGAAAAGAGAAATCACCAAGAGAGCCAAAATTATAAGAGAGTAATTTCTTTCGCGATTTAAATTGCCTGGTAACATTAACTTATAATATCTAAAAACGCCTCCTTGCATAAAAGAGTTTTAAGTTTTGTAACAGTAGAACTCGAATACAACGGCCTCGGATACTAACGGAACATAATAGTTTATAAATCTCCAATTATTGCTCTGTATAAAATATGAACAATATCAAATTATATCAATCATTGATTATATTTCGTCCAACATTGCTACCACGGGACAATCCATACGATCTCCGAAATACCACACTTTTATTGATTTATTCCTCCAGGCACGCACATATTGCACAGCGTAGGGTCAGGGGAATTCCAAGGCATGTATAGGGCACTGATCATATTTATATACAAAACAATCATAACAACAATAAATGAGGTATGACAGGCCGTGACTGTCACATGCGTGTGAAAGTGAAAGTATGGGACTTTGGTGTGTGTGTGGGTGGGGGGGGGGGGAGACTTGTGACGTCACCTTCACAAGTGAACAATACATTATGGTGTATGTTTACGGCGAGACTCGCTTATAACAGGATTTAAGTGATGGTCCCTTGGATCGCGTTGTAACCGATTTCTAATGTACAGGTAATGTATCACCGCGCACCTCAGAACTGTTCTCTGATTTGTACCGTGCACTTGCGACACGTAGGCACATGGATGTCGGGGGAGCGTTTTAAATCACTCGTTACAGAGTTTATGGTATCAAAGGGGGCAGAAAAATGTGAAAGTGCCTGAAAAATAGCCATTAAGGAGAAAAGTGGTTTGTCGAATAGGGGCATCGGACCCACGCCCGCAAACAGCAAATCTGCCCCCCGTCAGACATAGAGGGTCACACACGATATCGACTGAGCCATCTCGTCACTGGATATTACATGGAAATCCGGGGTTTTCTCGAAACCTTTCAAAGTTTTTTAAAGCTCAGCCTTGTAGACTTCCGTAGAATCGACACCGCCTTTGAGATGATTTCATGGCATTGAAAAGGGGCATACGACTTTTTATGTTGGTCGATGCATTTCTCGATGGCAAAGGCGACCGTGTGTATGGGATACAGCCAAAGGTAGTGTCCTCAAGCACAAGGGACAGGATTCGAACCTGGTACAAATTCAAAATTTGATTACAAAGAAGTACACCAGATAAATCCTGACCACTAGACACTAGTGACGCATTGCATTCAGAAGACAAACAAAAGGACCAAACGTAGCGATTGTTTAAATATCCGCGTTGTCAATGTCCTGGATGAATAGCTACATCATGATGGCCCAAGCGGAGTGGGGTCACATCAATCTCCCTCATATTTTCATCCCTCTCTCAGTGAAGACACAGAAAGAGGAAGCACTCCGTGTGCGTGAAATGGTTTTGCAAACATTTGGTCTTCACAGAGAGAGCAACGAGAATGCAAGGGAGATGTGATGCAACTCCGTTTGGGGCCTAATCTGGATGACCGGGCCAAATCCAAGGTCTTTTGGAATTTACAGTTACAGTTTAGAATAATCAATCATTTTGATAGACCTGGACTGGGCCTCAACATATGAAACATGATATGAATGACTCATGTAGTGAAGAGCAGGATAAAATCGTTCTTACATTAACATTGTCGCCTTTCAAAATATTTATGTATGCTTGTTTCCAGGAACTGCCTTGGTCTCCGCTCACGGAGTATAGAAGTGTTCGGACATCATGCGCTGATCTGATAACAAAAAGGAATGGAAGCCAAATGAAAAAAAAAACATTCATGAATTAATTAGACGGGTAAGGTTAAACATGATATACTTCCTTGACTTCCATGTGCAGGGGTGGCAACGATTGCCAATCGTTGGTGGTGGTGCACTGACCCACGTAACCGTAGGTCCGTGGTTCGAATCCTCGTCAGGCCAAAAACTTCGAGGGACTTTTTTCCTGGCTCTGGAGTTCAAGCCATATCGGAGATGGACTGTAAAATAGATGTCCCGCCTCTTCTCCTCCTCCTCCTCCTCCTCCTCGTCCCCCTCTCCTCCTTCTTCGGAGCTAGATCATTAACAACATCTCCATTTGATCCGGGTGTTACGGATTAGCTCAATTGGTAAAGCGTCTGTCTCTGGCTCTGGCTAGGCGGTATTGTCGTTCGTAGCGTGAGTTTGATTCCTACGGTCGATGATTTTTCTTGCACTTTCACATGTTCAATCTTTACTTGATACTACCTGTCTTTCTAGTTGGTCCAATCAACGATTGTCTATAATAAGATAAACGACTCAACCATTTTTACTGAGGTCAGCAAAAGAGTGATGTTTCATTTTGTTTGTTCATGTTGATTCAAAATACTTTGCTATTGCCTTCTGTCTAAGTCGGAAATTTCCGAAACTGTCGTGTGTAGAACTCAGAAAAAAAACTACATCAATCGAAGGGGACAACTCTTATTTTGTCCGCGCTCAGTTGGTTATCTTATGTATGTATCATTTATTTATCATCTTTGGTCCAATGACTTCTGACTTCAGTTCATGTTAAAATCAATTTCTCTGCTCCACTTTGGTTGTGGTTGTTTCTTCCTTCGCTTTCCTAGATATTTAGCACTATTTCGCGTCGGTAAATCGGCAAATACGGAGTGGTGGCTGTAAGCGGGCATGTCCAACCAAAAAAGGAGAATTAAGAGTCGCTATTGCGCGGTGTATCCGATTTATCGAATAACATTTTCCCATCTCTCAACTGAGCTAACATATTTCTACACCGTATCAAGTATGGAATGGCAGGCACATTTTACATTATCAGTTATAGAGAGGTGCCCAGCGTGGTAGAACCTCCAAGTTTTTATCAATAGCTGAGGGGGTACCCACAAGGGCTACATTAATTTGTATATTGGTCCGTCTTTGATTAATACTGATCAGTGTATTGCTCATGGTCCCAGTAAAGAGTTGTGGACACAGTGAGCTGATCACATGCTTGTCTGAAACGCTCTGCTCTGTGTTCCGTCATGTTTGGTGGTCGGGTTGCCTGCATTTATGGCAGGTATCTTGTGTGCCTTTCATGACTGAACACAGTGCTGGCCCCAACACTGCTCTGTGGCATCAATGGGGCTTGATCAAACAAACAAGTTATATAGAGACTTTCTGCTTGTCAGTTTGAATTAGCATAAGAGTAGACCCCCCCCCCCTCCCCCTTCCCTTTGCTTCTTCTTATCGTCATCGTTATCGTCATCATCATCATCATCATCATCATCGTCGTCACCATTATGCTTCTCCTCCTCCTTGTCCCTCCTGCCCTCTCCCCCTTTCTTTTAAATTGTCCCGTAGAAAGCGAGATTTAAATATTCGACGCTAATCTTCTACCTAAGCCCGTTACCTGTAGACGTTGAGGGTGCCATTTCTGGTCCCGTGCATATGGTACCACAGATCAAGGCATGCGCCAGGGGGAGACACTGTGATGCTGGGACTTAGTAGAACTACTTTGTTGCCAGTGGAGTTTTTTGGTGCCGCCAGATACGCATAGTTTTCGTTAGCTCGAGACCAACGTTGCTGATCAGAAGTATGTGTCCATTCACAAAAATCTGCCTCAAACTTACAATCGAGTTGGGCGCCAGCTGTCAGGAAAAAAAATAAAAATAATAATGATAACAATAATAATAACAATAACAATGATGATAATAATAATAATATGATAATAATGATAATAATAATAATAATAATAATAATAAAAATAATAATAATGATGATGAAAAGAAGAAGAAAGAAATAGATTTTACAACAACAAATAGTCTCTGAGCAATTAGGAGAAAGTTCACAAGGAGGTGATGGAAAGAGGCGCTATAACTTTGTAAAGCAGTGTTGGAGACAGCCCTATGTTCAACCATGAATGGCACACACGATACCCGCCATAAATACAGGCACCAGACCACCCAAAACGACTCAACATAGATCCGAAAATTCTATGGATCAAAGAATATAAGACAAACATGTGATCAGCCCACTGTGTCCATAACTCTTTACTGACGCCATGAACAATACACTGAGCATCATTAACCAAAGACAGGCCAATAAACAAATTACTGTATCCCTTGTGGGTAACCCTCAGCAATTGATCAAAACTGGGAGGTTCTCCAACTCTCCTATAACTTATCTTATCCAATTTGTTTAATTATGCCATAAACTAGATTTTCAAGTGGCCTCCTCGAGTCGATCAGATATCTAGTGGTGTTGATACCGTGTACGGTTAACAGGTACAGTAAAACACTTCCCATCCCTGCCTATCCTGGGCAAGCTTCTTAACATTATTCCAAGTCTCCTCACTTCTCTGTACATTATTTTATTTTACTCGTCTCCAAGTTCGACGTGGCCTTGATCTCGTTGCCATGAAGATTTCAATCGAAGGCTCTCTTTGTTATGCTGCAGTCTGGCTTTCTAAGGGTGTGTCCGCTCCATCTCCACCGCCTCCTTCCTATTTCATCTCCAACTGGGCTCTGTCTTGTTCTCTTCTATACTTCTTCGTTGTTGACCCTGTCACTCCATCTGATCCTGGATTGCTTCCACATACACCTGTTGATGAATACCTGGATCCTCTTTTGCTGGTCTGAGATGCGTCCCATGTCTCGCACACATACAACAGGACTGCCTTTTTTCTCTATCCGCTGAGTCTGATCACGAACTATGTGAATGCAGTATCCCAGTCTGCCCAAACTTAGTATTAATTTCCAGCATCATACTAACTGACGTCCCTATCGAATTTTACTAACACCTTCAACACCATTCCCCGCTTTGATATTGTCCAGTCATAAAGGAGCGGTCAGTGTGTCAGTCTGTTATACTTTTGTTTATATATTAAACCGTACCTATCTATCCAGATTGGACGACGATCAAACTCGGAGAGAAAGGGGTTCTTTTATCTGTGATTTTTATTGCCCTGTTCACCACAAATTTGCGGGATTTCATCCAGTAATAGAAAACCAACAACTCGCTTCTAAGTTTTTGTATTAAGGTTTTAATGTGGGTTGACTAAAATAAAGTGATTAACACTTTGATGAGAGGTAAATCATGTCTTTGATGACTCCAAGCAACGCTGGGTGTCCATGCTGCAGGAATGGAAACACCGACGCAGTGTTTTATACAGTTTACCTCGCAAATTATTTGTGGGATCTCACTCTAGATAGTATAACATAAAAATTATAATTTATTTATCGATTCGTTCGTTCATTTATTATTTTGGTCATAACTCAATTTTACAATAAATTATCAAAATCGGTGAATCGTATTTTTTCGTTGACCAGACCATCTGGATCAATGTTGAGTATATTTGGTGAAAATATGTCTTTGCACAACCGTTAATACCGAAGTCTTTTTTGTTATGACCGGATAAGATCCATACACATATTATTATGTAGGTAATAATATCATCAAATAGTATACTAAAAAAGAAAGGAATCAAAGAATCAGTGGGGAAACTAAAATGTATAGTCAATTACGGCCATATTTTATAAAGACTCGAGAACTAACAATTATTATATAATACAAAATAAAACATTTTAGTGCAATGCCATTTAAGTATGTGCCCAACTGTGATCTGGAAGTTAATCTTGTACAGGTATTTTATTGATAGTAGAGATAAAAGTTGGTCACACGCAATAGAATGTATCATTACTACTACCATCGCCACTACTATTGCTATTACTACTACTACTACTACTACCACTACTACTACTACTACTACTACTTCTACTACTACTACTATTACTACTACTACTACTACTACTACCACTACTACTACTACTACTTCTACTACTACTACTACTACTACTACTACTACTACTATTACGACTACTACTACTACTACTGCTACTGCGCCGACTACTACTACAGCTGCTGCTGCTGCAGCTACTGCTGATGGTGGTACTGCTACTAAGTACTTACTACTTCTTCTTTTACTACTACCAAATATGATAAATATTACCATCTTTGCTACTATTACTACTACTACTACTGCTACTACTACTACTGCTGCTACTACTACTACTACTGCTGCTGCTGCTGCTGCTACTACCACTACTACTATTATCATCCTCATCGACATCATTATTATTATCAACATAAGTATCATACCATTTACATTATCATTATCATTATCATTATCTTTCTTTCTTATCCAGTTCCTGTTACCATTACAGTATAGGGCCCGCTCTTTGAGGCGGATTTACTTTGGATACAGATTTTAGGCCAAGCAGGTGATCACCCCACTGTGAATTATCATTATCATTATTATTATCATCGTCATCATTGTCATCATTGTTACTATTAGTAGTAGTATTACTCTCATTATCATCAACACGTTGGTCATTGTTTTTAGTTGTGAAAATACGCTTTTAAACCATTGAATTTTAACAGAGTAAGTCCTTTATATTATATGATGTATGAGATCTGAAAGATTGTAAATATCTATAGTCTTAGTAGATCAATAAGATTTGAAAGATGGTAAATATTTATAGTCTTAGTAGATCAATGAGATATGAAAGATGATAAATATTTAAGTCTCAGTAGGCCAGTGAGATATGAAATATGATAAATATTTATAGTCTCAGTAGGTCAATGGGATTGGAAAGATGGTAAATATCTATAGTCACAGTAGATCAATGGGATGTGCAAGATGATAAATATCTACAGCCAGTAGGTCAAAGGGATTGAAAAGATGAGAAATATCTATAGTCTCAGTAGACTAATGGGATTGGAAAGATGGTAAATAGTTGTAGTATCTGTAGAACGTTATAACATTCAACATTCATAGCAAATAATACACTCTTTCGTCAAAGTAAGTGTCAATATGACATTACGTTTATAATGATGATATTAAATTATACTTACACTATAAACAACCATAGTGTAATGATATCAACTCGACATGACGCACCAATGACCTCATGTTACGGTTGTTCTCACAAATATTGTGCTCACTAGCGTATACGGTGGGTAATTAAGATGTCTCCCGTTTCATTGTTCTCTCCCTCCGACACTTATTGTCTATTCACATGTGCGAGCCATCGCACGGGAATTATAATGGGCCTTTGTCTTCGTTGTCTACACTAAACAATAGACAACCCAAGTGTGAATAGGCCGATAATAACGGCGTTTCCCCGTATAGAGTGTTAGACAATCACGCCTGTCATCATACCCTTTGTTAATCAGGGGAAAACGATAAATGTCTGTTGTTACGCGTAATTAGGCCAGTATCGGGATTCCGAATATGGGCATGTCATGTGCTCACGGCTAAATGTAATCAGCATAGCCATAGGTAGCATTCATAGAGAATGAACGTTTCACATTAGGCCACGTGTAGTAAGGGGCGGAGTTGACCCATATTCTCGTCACACGATACTAGCATTCTCCCGTCAATCATGGGAGACAGGGGTTTTCGACCAATCTGACATACGCTAAGATTAGATGCTCAGGGCATTGCACCATTAAGTGTCCTAGGGAAGTGTCGTCTCTTCTGCAAACGATATAGGAACTTAGCTCATAATGGACTCATATTGTTTATTCTATTGGATTAAAAGTGTGTCACCAGGTGAGAGAGCTCGAGACTCTAAATATGTGTGTGCCTATGATAGTTGTGTCTATTTTACCAGTTTGGAATTACCTTGTGAATTAAAACTATAATACACGTTGGTATAACATTAGATGTAATTCCTAACTCACTAACAATTAAACCACTCACCCTGGTAACGTTAAGTGGTTTCTATGTTTAAGATACAAGTTAACATAAATATATGTATGTACTAACACTAACCTATATTACATTATGATTTACGCTGCGTACTAAACCTTCATTATGCATGTCGTAACTTCTGTGTATATTATTAATTGTATCCCTATTTGTCTTATACCATGCCAATACTCTATCAGTCTGCTATACCGCTCATCCTTCCTTGTGCTGTCTTACAAATCTATGGATTCTTTAACCACCAGAACTCTGATCAAGAGAGTAACATTAGGACATATTTCATTTTCAGGGCCCCGTGTGTACTACCTATCTGCTATCCCGATGATCATCCGGTGAGAACTATGACAAGGAGAAATACTGGAGCTCATATAGGACACGGAACATCCTAGAGAAACCAGCTAAGTACCTTACCACGCGGAACGGACCATGAAAAATTAATTGGATGTTGTATAAATACAAGGGAAATATTTAATGTTTTAAACCCAAAAATATATAATCTTCTTGGTGTTAGTCTGTGCTAATTCAACGAGCCAATACAGGCACTTTCTATCACTTCTTCTCATTTTCGGACCTTATCTCATCCCCTAAAGACAAAACGGGTGACGGAACCGTGGAGTAAATATAATAATCATATTATCCCACGGCTCGCGTTACACATAGTAAAGCTGATAATTACAATTGTAATACGGATAAAATTATGATGATAATGATATAATAATATCATGATAATAATGATGATAATAATAATGATAATAATGATAACGATGATAATGATATCAATAGTAATTAAAGTAATAGAAAACATTAATGATAATGATAATGATAATAATAACAATGATGATGATGATGGTGATGATGATGATGATGGTGAGGAGGAGGAACAGGAGGAGGAGGAACAGGAAAAGGAGGATGATGTATTTTTTTTAATGGTTTTTTAAAATGTGTGATGTTGTTGCTGCTGCTGCTGATGATGACGATGATGATGATGATGATGATGATGATGATGATGATAATAATAATAATGATAATAATAATAATTTGTTTTTTTAATGAAAAAAAAAATAATAATGATTTAAAAAATAATAATAATAATGATAATCAGTAGTAACAATATAATCAACAATTATAACTGACCTCCTATGTTAAAGTCATACTAGGCGTCCAGTAAATACACGGCGAATTTCCGGTTTTCTACCTTTGGCGAACAACTGACTGTTTTATGGATGAGAATGAGCATGAGGCATGACAGTTCCTTATAATAATTCCTGTTTCTAATCAACTACTTACCAGCTGAAAGCAGTGTTACAAGATTTAAGTCCAAGCAATGGATAAAATGCGCAACACATTCCCACCCCGACTGCATACCCAGCTTGATGAGTACACACCCAGCTTGATGGATGCACACCCAGCTTGATGAATACACACCCAGCTTGATCAATAACTCGAGTATTATGACCAGTCTTATTTTGTGTTTCATTGAAAGCGCTAAATGTCCGATGTGGAGGTATTTGTGTGTGTGTGTATGTGTGTGTGTGTGTGTGTGTGTGTGTGTGTGTGTGTGTGTGTGTGTGAGAGAGAGAGAGAGAGAGAGAGAGAGAGAGAGAGAGAGAGAGAGAGAGAGAGAGAGAATATAATATCTATTCTTGTCTTTTTGTAGTTTGTGATCATGTGTCATGGAAAAGTGTGATTATGCGCTATATAAATGCTATAAGCAGGGACACCCGACGGTTATCGGGTTATCAGGGATGCTATGCACTTAATCAATAACAGTTGATTACTTATAGTCAACCCGTTTGTAAATGCAATATCATATTATGATATAAACAATGATATATTCCGCGACAGATGAAAGATAACCCAGAGGGACTCCCACCTTCATATAGATATAATATGATGCGCACGCCTTTATTTAATATTGAATGAATCAATATCATAATAGCACCGTGTGCTCATAGAACAATGAACGGAAAAAAACGAAAGTAAGGAAAACTATGAAGAATGTCGATAAATAAAATTCGGAGAAACAAAGCATTTTCTATCAAATCAACGGTCCGTTCTACTGCAAGTGCAAGTTCACCAGTGTACAAACCGTATTAAGAGAGGAGTTTGTTTTAGCCGTCGACCCACCAGCTTTATATATATATAGACATGATAATTACGAGCAACAAGACCCATTCCATTCAACGCGCCACACGAACTGATAGTTTTTCGGTTTCATGAAACCCGATCCATATTTTCTGTAAAATCAAAAAACTTGAATATTGTGTCTCTATATCTAGCTTGTTTTTGCGGTTTAAATTGACATAATGAATAAGATGTAACAGTAGGCCTATGCCGTGTACGTTCAAGTTATGCCGGCTTCGTCTTTAGAGAATCTAAGAACACAACGCTTATCTTCACATTATTTTTTATTTAAAGCCTGGGTTAAAACGCTACAGGGCCTAAGGTCCTGAGCATTCGACTCCTAGCTCCAATAAAGCAAGATAATTATCATTATTATTAATTTTGTTCCTCTCCTTTATGGCACACCTTGTTGTGGTGGAGAGGCTTGAGTGATCTAATGACTTTGAGGGCTATACCAAACAG
>JARBEQ010249687.1:0-11253 GCA_030265355.1 Tritonia tetraquetra | reverse complement strand
AACAAATTAATGTAGCCCTTGTGGTCACCTCCTCAGTCAGCTGGGTAAGAACTGGGAGAATTTACCACATTGGGCGAATTTTTTGTTGTGTGTTTGAAAAAAAATTGATCCAGACCTAACTATTTTTACTGTTTTGAATAATTTGTTTGGATATTATGCCCAACCACCATTTCTATTTAAAGGATGTATGTCATCGATCCCATTTCAGAACTCTATTGACTACTATTTCAGATGCTCGTAACATCTTTTAGGATATATTTGTTTTTTATAATGCAGTGAGATTCTTAATCGATCATCACATGAAAGGGAGAAATGTAAAAAAATAGTTTAAAAAATAATATTATTGTTATTTAAAAAAATAGATTATTACTAGTTCATTTTTTATCTGTTGTGATTTTGATTTCTGTACTTGATATTGTCTCTCCTCAGGGGGTAACCTTTTGACATCTTTGCCAAAGTCTTTCTGTCAGTTGGAATCGCTTGAAAAGTGTCAATTGTCAAGGAACAAGCTCAGATCTCTCCCAGTTGACTTTGGTTACTTGGATAAAATGAAAGAGTTGTATTTGGATTCTAACAAGGTTTTACTCATTTAGATATATGTTTGTTAAAAGAAAAATATGGTTTTGTTACTTAAAATGAAATGGCAAAATATTTTTTAAGCAGAGTTGTGAGTTTCTCTCTGCTGTGTATGCTACATTTGAATAAAGATGATTATTGATTTTGAATTTTGTATGATTATATCATTCTATTTCACATGGCTTTGACTTATCTTATCAGTTTCATGCAAATCAGTGCAAAATTGTTTGAACACAATGATATTTTGTTGTTGTGATGAAAACATTCTTAAATATTTTTTTTCAGCTGAAGACTTTGCCAATATCAATGAAGAACTGTGTCCAGCTAGAAGTATTGGATCTGAGAGGAAATAGATTTGCTGAGGCTCCATGCAGTGTTTTGGATGCTTTGACTCAGCTCAAAGATCTCAAAGTGTTTGAGGTGAGGTGATGTATTAAGGTGGAATGGTGAAAGAGGATTTTACTTTATTAACAACTTTTGGACTGTAGACAAGTTTTCTTGTCTACACAGTATGATTATTCTTCGATTGTACGCCTCGCTAGTCACTTGAATATATTTGTATTTATTGCAAAGAATAATTCTTAATTTTGTTGTGCGACAATTTCATTCAAAAAAAAGTTGAATAAAACCCTTTATTTGAAGATATGCATGAGTCTTATGTAAAGTCAAAAAATGAGAACAATACAATGTAAATTACCTTGATTTTGATGTTTTGAGTGAAAATAAAGAGTTTGACATGGTATGCCTTCGACTTGGACAACTTCTAATTCTAGATCTAGACTAGAAATTTTTCTGGCATAAAATAAAGACCAGGAACAGAACAAAACATAAAAATTCGCAAAGGGCATTTTTGTGAGTACACAATGTATCTGTACCTTTGGTGGTGTCAAATGACAAATAAAACAATAATAAATGATAAAATAATGTGTCCTTAGCGTCTGTGCAGTATTTTCTTGATGTGAGCATGCTTGGAGGAAAGTTATTGAAAGTTTAGTAAACAGTATGTCATTTCCTTAAATGTAGGCGGCAGGCGTGGTCCTGCAAGACGGGATTGCCATGAGACGGGATTGCCATAATGGGCATGGTCCCTAAGGTCTTACAGCTTTTCACTATAGACCTCAGTATAGTTGCTATAGTTTTTTTTTTGTCTTATACTGATATTGTGATTATATATGAATCATCCTCATGATCTACAGGTGTAATTGATATGTTTTATTCAGTAGAAAGCAAAGTCCCGCATACCTACGATAATGCCTCTTTGTCATAGATAGAGAGGCCACTCAACAGGCTTTGCTATCTGTCTCTGAACTTTATAATTATTTTCCTATCACATTTGTTAATCAGTTGTAAACAACACTGAATTTAATTTTTGAATTATTAATTGACTTTTATGTTTGTGTATTTTAATAATAGAGTCTCTTAATAGGAGTTTATGAAAGAGAAATATGAAAAGTGTCCTTTAATGAAGACTTGTTGTCTTGTTGTGTTTTATTTCTAAAGCCTCTTGAAGATGATGATTGTGCTGAAGTTGATGTGTCAAACAATTGTGCAGTTTATTCAGAAGACGAAGGAGATGACGATGACCTATCTTTTGAATTGGATTCCAATGATGATGAAGACAGATCCACTTCATCTGGTAACTCTTTGAACGGAAATAATTCATATTTTAAAATTTTGAAAATATGTATCCCAGTCTCTTTCTTTCATTTCCTGGTTTACCTTTCAGTTTCAGGTTTATCTGTAATGAATAAACTTCCTCCACTCCTCTCTATTTCGACTTCTTTTCTTTGCTTCAACTAAAGTTATTTCTCTTTACAATATCAGAGATGACCTCTATCCAATTGTCCTAGGTCTACCTCATCGTTTAGTTCCTATAGCTTTACACTCAGGTATCATTTTAGGGATTCTCTGCTCATTCATTCTGTTTACATGCCCAAACCATCTTAATTGATTTCATTCAATTTTATGTTTTAGACTTTCTGTTTGTACTTCTTCTCTAATCCAAGTATTCCTTACTTTGTCTCTTCTAGTTTGCCAACTGTTCTTCTCAAAAATGTCATTTCTGTTGCCTGTAATCTACTTTTATTGGTATTTTCTACACTTTCTCCTTCCTTTCCTATAACTCCATATCTTATTTCTGATTTATTAAGTCCCCTACTATCATAGTCATAGTTTCTTGATATGATTTGTCACTCTCAATAGATAATTGTAGTGGTTGAAAAAAATCATCTTTTTCTTCTTTGGGTACATCTTCGGTTGGGTCAAGCAAATCCAGACCTGAAATTCGAGTCCACCCTCTTGTATCGGAATAATCTCCCTTTAATCTGACTGAAATTCAGGTTGACACAGGTCAAACCCAGTTAATTGTAACCAGTTAACTCAGAAACCCAGTTCCTTAAAAGGAAATTAGATTTTCATGAAATTGGTACCTCCCATCAAGTGAGACCACTTGAATAATGGAATGTTTTCTTGTATGCACTTTGTATCAGGATCTTCATTACATCAATTGACAACGGTGAAACGTGATGAAGACTGGGACTGGGATGATGACGTAGATGTCCCCAGGACTGAGAAGACTGTTTCTGAAAATGGCACATCTGATACCGAAACTGGGCAGTTTGGTAAGGGTTGTCTTTCTTTCTTTATCTTTATCCTTAATGCACTTCCATCGAAAAAATATTGGACAGATAAGGGACTTCCTGGATGAGGAGTCTGCCACTTATAACAATTGACTATTGCATCTCCTTTCTACTTGGTCTTTTGAAGACTACACCAAACAGATTAAAAAGAATGCAAAACAAAACTGCCAGAATAATTAGGAAAACAAAAATAAAAAATCACATCACTGGCTGCCTGTTCAGATGAGAATAAGGATCAGGATTGCCAGTTTAGTTTTTAGATGCATTCATGGTGCATCACCAGAATATCTGAGATCTCTGATCTCTTGATATAGGCCATCTTGAACCCTTCACTCATCTCAACAGGTACAGCTCGTTTAGGAACTGTCTTAACATCTTTTCCCACCCGTTCCTTCTCATTTGCTGTGGGTGGATATTAGCGCTATAGAAGTGTTGTACATTATTTTTTTATTTAATGACTGATTAACGTTATTGCTCCAACTTTTCTGATTTTTCTCTCCATATATTAATCAAATGATTTTTTACTGTTTCAAATTTACTATCAATGCTTTGCTGTCTGCTCTAACTTTTACACAACTTAAAAAAAATTATTATATATCGCTTGTCTTTGTTATTGTAGTATGATTTTCATGATTTACTTCCATAAGCATGTGTAATGTAAGATTATTGAACAGTATAGCACACAATGAATGGGAATAGTTGGCACAGACCTTGTTAAAATGCTTTTTCATCTCTTGGTCATGATAAATATGGTTAAACAGTCACTTCTTATTGAGATATCTTATTACTTATTGCCATCAATGTCTATCAAATCAATGTTCCTTTTTTTTATACTGAGTTTTTATTTTAAGATATCTATTACGTATGGTAATCATGTTATTTGTCCTACCTAATAAATAGAGGTTAAAAATATAAAGATCTGTAAACATCCTGTTGACCTTCAGAACAATGAGATGAACGTGAATAGAGTAAACTTTGTTTACAAGAGCAACCTTTTCAAGTTCAAACTTTGTAACTGTTTAAGACTAGCTAGGCTTGTTGATAAAATGTTGATTTTGAAATTTTTGTTCTCAGATCTAGATGAAGAGGAGAGTATTGGACATAAAAAAGATGGACAGTCCTGTTTGAGGTTTGACGTGTATGGTAACGCATCTCAACGCATTGACCTGAGCATTAGTCAGCATCGCATGTTGCCCTATCTACTTCATCAACCCAAACAAACGAGATTGCCCCTGGAAGCTGGTCATGAAGAGATTAATCAATTTGATGATGTTGATGCAGATCGTGGCAGTTAGTTTCTTTGGAAAAACTGGTGTCAGTTGTTATGTTTTTGTTCAGATATTTTTTTAATAGGTTTGTTCATTTTAACTATACAGGTTCTTAATGAGAGTGTAGCAGTAGATCATTTATGAAACTTTTGTGGCACCTATGTAGTGCCATCTCATATCATTACTTACAAATGTTATTGTTAGAGGGCCCTGTTGTTTTTATGAGATTGAAAGAGAGAGAGTTGTACAGTGAAACTCTTTTCTTTTTTTTTTTTGTCCCGGGCCTCATACCCAACCGCCTGATTAGTTTTTCTTTTTAGTAGCAATTAAAACTTCAGTATTTAGAATGTGTTTAGTCATGTTTTAGTAATATTGAGACTATAGCCCTATCAAAGGTTTGTTAGTAGGTGTTAAAGGATATATTGTAGTGGCATTACAGATAAAATCTCTCGTTATTCCCGAGGTCTCGTTAGTCCCGATAGCAAAGGAATTAACCAGATCAATAATTGCTCGATGTAAGCGCAAGGCCTCTATCAAAAGTGTGTGTGAGTTGACACAACACCATAGCGGGAGATAACCTTTTCGACCACGGCTGTTGTCGTTGAAGTAGTAGGTATGGTTTCCTGATACTGAAAGGTAAACCAGGAAATGATAAAGAAAGAAAGAAAGTAGGGATGGTTTGTTTGTTCGGTGAGGAAAATAAGTAAGCAGTAAAAGGGTGAGGGACAGGAATGGTGGTTATGAAGTACTCGTTATTCATTACTGTAGGCCCTGACTGTAGTGTGTCATTATTCCAGTAATTTATTATATAGTATCATGAAGGGGAAAATCAGGGATTTATAATTTTCTCGTTATTGCAGAGGTGTCATTATTTCTGATGTCATTAAACATGAACGGTTGGCGGGGGGGGGGGGGGCGGGGTGCTTTCTGGTTTTGTCCGCTTATGACCCATGAGTGTTGCAGGTGCCTCTTCCTAAACCTTGATTTGTTTGAAGCCGTGTGGTTGGCGCTGAAATGACCTATCTGTGTCGATAGAGCCAGAGCCCTAAAACAGCAACAAACAAACAAACAAACGTTAAACGTGATGATCAACTGTACTGAGTTAAGATGAAACTGAAATCCCTTATGGTGCTTACTTGGTTCAAGGAGAGTAGTGTGTCTATTAATGACATTTGGATCAAGCTGGGAGGAGACTATAACAAAAATGATTTAAAACTAATCTGCAAATGTGCTAGTGGCAATCTTATGAAAAGCCTAACTCATAGAGAAACTAAATTGTTGTCACCAGTCGTCCTTGATATAAACAAAATCTTCATGGAGGGGCAAAACTTAAATTCACATTTTCCTGAACAAGAATTATGACTGGCCCTGTGAGGTCTCCTGTCCTCAATGTAAAATGTCCATGCATATTGTGTATAATCAACACATCCATTAGTCAGAAGTATCCAAATACAATTCAACAATCACACAAAAGCTACAAAGCAACACAACAATGACAAGAACAAAAACCTCCAAACACTGTAGTCAACAGTTTGCACCCAAAAAACATGATTACATTTTGAGCTAGAAAAAGTTGTCTCCCCATGCCTTCATAGTATGCAATTTGAGAATCAGCACCTCATGGTGAGAAAACCTAACTGCTATGACTTTAGATACCTGGAGGACCTGAGACGCACAGCTGCCTTCACATGAGAAGTCGGCGTGTCCATCTAAGTGTTCGAGAAGAAGAAGAAGTAACCTTGAAATACCTAATATTAATATTTAAATGTCTGTTACCAGAATGATGAGCCATAGGGTTTCTAGCTGCCATAGAAAACAAATTGACTCAAGAGATGATTGATTAAAAAGACTTTGTCTCATCCATGCTTACTCCGACTATTGAATAACGAATGACGCTATACGACTTTAAAGAAGAGTGAGGTTGATTTTAAGTAAAATCTTGCCATGCAATAACGAGTAGCTTTGTGTGTGATTCCTACCATCCTGATATTAGAAATGTTTTTATTGAATTGGTTTTAAATAACATTGTAAATGATGATGACATTGAAGTGATGTAATTGAGTATAATATAATCTTTATGTCAATATCGTTTGCTTGATCATACGCCATTGATACTGCAAAGGTGTATTGGGCCAGTACTGTGTTCTCTAGACAGCGCCTAGGGTACTCTTACCTGACTGGAAGTGAAAGTAAAATATGTCATTTATATAGCACATATCCACGAAGTTAATCTTGCTTGATGCATTTTACATTGTATAGTTTACGCCTGGCAGGCCAATTAATGACTCCTGTATCCTTCTCAACTCCATTTATACTGGAGTATACAGTGGAAGCTGCCTGTTAGGTGCTTCAGCACTAGAATTCTGACAAGCTCGTTTGCTGCCCTCGGCCAGGTACTCATTTACACCTGAATCGAGTGAGATAAGCAGAGTTAAGTGCCTTACCCAAGGGCACAGCGCCATAGTGGTCACCCATCACACACTGATCACAGTAGGTGCCTTTATTACACAGGAAATGATGAATCTAGGATAAAAAGACTTACATGGTTTCACCCCCAACTCCCATTCAACCCATATGTCAGAAATGGTTACCAATTCTCAACCTTCTTTCTTCTTTCTTATCCAGTTCCCTTTTACCATTACAGTGTAGGGCTGAGGCTGGATTTCTGTGGATCAAGATATTAAGCCAAGCAGGTGATCAACCCACTGAAATTCTCAACTGAGGGTCAGAAAGTAATTATGATAGAAGACCAGCGTCCTGTCCAGAAAGCAAGAAATTGTTACTTGTCTCCCAGCTCTGACTGCCATGAGCCTAAAGTACATACATTTCTTTCTTATAATTTTAGTATTAGGATTGATTGAAAATGAAACCTGACAATATAGCAGAGGTGTCACAGAATTCCGACAGTATTGTTGAGAGATGTAACACATTACATACCTATAGTTTACACATGAAATGGGTTTGTCCCGGATCTCTATCCATAGGTGTAAAAAGTTCAGGCAATTTTGGCAGAGTGTGGTCGCATCTCTGAGTTTCGATTTGAAAAATTTTATCTTGAATTTGAATAAGATTTTTAAAGTGGTCGGAGGTTTTTTGTTTTTAGTGGGTTTTTTTCAGTGCACTGTAAATGATATGTATTCTTTTTCTTGACTTACACATTTTTATTGTACTTATACATATAGATTTTAAAACTTGTTTTTTTGTGATCAAAGGTTTTTGTTTGTGTGTAAATATGTGAATTAATCACTTTTATAAGATTATAGTTTAGCAGTGTAAATCAAGTGTGCAATAAATTTGAATTTGAGGCAACTTTTCATTATTAGTGATGTGCATTATGCGAGGATATTGAAAAAAATTGATTTGAAAACACATTATAATCCTTGGGGTTAAGTGGTAGTGCCAGTAATATATCTTTAGACTAGATGGTGGATAAGAGATTTAAACTATGCTGTGAAATCAAATATACTTATTGTATCACCTAAATACGCATTCAGTAGAATACATTATCCACAATTATTGTCAGTTTGAACAAAGGTGTAAATCCAGAATAGAGATATTCTGATGTCGTATAGATTATAGTGTGCTTCATCATTCAGGGATTGAAGCATATATCTCTAGATATTGTGGAATGCCAGAATGACATACACTTTTATTCCCTGACTCGTTTATATATTTATGAGTTACACTTATTACAGGATATACTTTAACATATTCCTTGCCCAGTGCGTTAATGATATATTCATACCGGTGACAAGTCTGAATTTTTATTCCTTCACTATTTCACTGTTCTTTATTGTGAAAGAAGTCAATTGATGGTCAGGAATGTTGTGTTGTATTTTATTACGGCCAAGGTCTACAGTGAAAATTTTCATAAAATTGTTTTTGTGACTTTTCAACTGATAGTAATGAGAAATATCCTTTTGAAAAAAAGCGAAAATCACCCAAAGATGGCATCTGTTTCTTTGTGTGTTTCCATGGCAACCATAATAATGTGATACCCCAACCTATACCTCAAACGGCAGACACTAACTTCCTTTCTTTATCATTTCCTATTTTACCTTTCAGTGTCAGGCAACAACATAGCATTGTATTCATACCAATAAAAGCAACATAGCATTAGAAAAACAAGAATTTGGTCCTCACTGTAGATATTGGCCTTAAAAAATAGAAGGTAGACTTGGAGGGTAATACTGTCAAAAGATCTTGGGTGGGCAGAGTGGTCAATGTAACTTAAGAGGAGAAATGGTTGTTGTAGGTTATTAAACCTCCAAGCCCTGATCCCCAAATAGACATCACATGGTGATACAGAAGCAAAGGACTTTTTAGCATTGAATGCAAGGTTGTAAAAAAATCTATGGCTATGATAATTCTTCGCAAACGTTTAATATGAATTATGAACAATGAAGTTTGTTTTGATGATATTGTTCTTTTCATTTTCTTTTATCTTAGTTTGAATATGATTTTGACAGAATGTGAAACCTTTTTTTAGAAAGAGAACCAGGTGCCTCTGTCTATTGTCTTCACTGAACTTGTTTAATCAGAGTCTGGGATTTTTTTTGCTTCCAGATCACTGTGTTACAATTTATATGATTTGTTTTGTACTCCATTGACAACCATGACATTGCAATGCCTTTGTTTCATCTCTCTCAAGTATATGTTAGGTTAACACTTTCCCTGAATTTCAAATATAGTGACTTGGTTACTTGTCGTTTTATCAATGCCCACTGATTCGTTTTTGCCGCATTGGTTGGTCCTTCTTTTGACAGAGAGGTGATTGCTTATCTGTCAATTCTCACTTTGATGGTGTGCATTTTGAGTCCATCTGTTATCCTTGATGCCTAGCTCTGATTGCCTCACTCATCACAGGTGTAGGAACGGGTAATTGCTCACAGCTGGGAAAGTACTCTGTGATATACAAATGTCCTGTTCAAAGAGTGAAAAATTGGCACTTGTTTGCTTAACATTTCTGAAACCCATTAAGCTTTGGAGCCTTGGATCTAGAGGCCTTTACAAACTTAATTTTGTCCTTTCTTTTGAAAGTTGTACAATGAAGTTCTTGATTATGAAATTATATTGTCCTTCAGCTGGACTGAATTGTATTGGGTCCTTCGAGTTTCAGCACAGTATAGTGTCCTCAAAGACGATGAAATATTATCTGTATCACACAAGCATAAATATAATATGCTCATTTTGAAACATTTTTTTTCTTCTGACTCACTCACAATCACAGTTAACACACAACTCATAACAATATCAATCAAACACTGCTGGGTTGTTCAATATTTAACAACCCAATTGAATTATTTATTGTCAGATCCTTAACAGTTTACTTTTCATTTTGTGAATCAGTCCTCAAAATCTGATAAAAGTCATGAGATAATTGGGGACTTAAGGGATTTATTTGAGTTTGTGCCTTATTCCTGCAATGATTATTTAATCAGTCTTGATTATGTAAAGCTATTTTTTTATGACAAATCAAAGTTTTAAATTACATTTTTTTCTTTTATGTGTAGATTCACTGGCAGCATATAACCAATATTCAAATTAGTTAATAAATTGGAATTGAAAACATTGCTTTATATGAGGGAGTTTGTTTGCAAGTACATCAGGGCAATTTTTGTTGCTGTTTTTGTGTTCAGTGTTACTATGCCATATTGGTAACCATCCTCATGAATAAAGTGTTGCCGGGGATAGTAGTTGTAGCAAAGATAATCAACAATAAGATAGTCAACTCGGCGAATTTCACTATATAATGAGTGAGTAAACTTTAAGAGTTGTTTCCCTTGGACCTTAGATGATAGCATGCACCGGATATATTGCATTTTATTATTTTGGTGCAATATTTTTTTAGTTCAGATAATATCGATTAAAGAATGCATTATGACCCTGCCATTTTGAATAGAGTATTGAACGGACCAAAACAATAAGAGAAGTCTGGGAACACTATCTAATAAAGGGACATCACTCTCATGTGACTTCGGTAAAATTTATTGAGTTGACTATCTTATTGTTGATTATCTTTGGTAGTAGTATAGTATCAATATTATTAGCGGGGACGTCGCTAGTGCAGTGGTTAAGTCACTCGCCTCTGGATCAGGAGGTCTGAGTTCGAGTCCTTTCAGACTTTTCATGGCTCTGCCCTGGAGATTCATGTGGAATCTTCTCAAGTCCCTTTGAAACGCTTTTGATATGACCTATATTTGTTGAAAAGGGCGTAAAACTTCAAACTCTTGAATTTCTTTAAAAGTGTTGACGTAACCTGGAGACCAAGAGGAAAGAAGGCAAAGGATATTTTGGCGTCATCTAAAAAGGACAATGTACAGTGACATAGAATGTTTGAGCGACAAAGTGGTCATGTTGTAGCAGAACATATTCTCTGTCCGTGTACAGAGTCCTTTTCGAAAACTAACACATTATTATACTTTGCCTTTTGCAAACACTGGAGGCGTCCCTAGCTCAGTGGTCAAGCAACTAGACTTTGGACGAGGAGGACCGGGGTTCAAGTCCCACCTGGTTCTTGAATTTTTTCTCTGGACCTGTCAGAGTTTTCAAGGCTCTGCCCTGGAGATTAATTTGGAATCTTTTCAAGTTCTGTTGAGCCGTCTTTGATATGACCTGTATGTGTTAAATTAGTTTGTTTGATCAAACCCTATTAATACCACAGAGCAGTGTTAGGGCCAACCCTATATTCAACCATGAAAGGCACACAAGATACCCGTTATAAATGCAGACACCCCGGCCACCAAACATGACTGAACACAGAGCCGAAA
>JARBEQ010249654.1:0-11255 GCA_030265355.1 Tritonia tetraquetra | reverse complement strand
AAAAACACGACGCTAAAAGAGGAGAAAAAAGGATTATTAAATAAAACAAAAACCCCCACAAAATTTGAAGAGTTTAACAAAAACAAGAAAACATGTTTCAAAAACAGGACTTGGCAGGTCTGAGATAATGTTGGGCACAAATATATGTATAAAATGCAAACAAAATTGATGTCTAGCCGACTTACCCCAAACAATATAAGTCCCAGAGAAAGGCCAGCCGACAAAGCATATGAATCTCTGTCCACACAGTTTTCCATCTCTGGACCTGGAGGCCGACCTGATGGTACAGAGAGAAGACATACACCTTTTCACTTTGTATGATAAAGTTGCTTCTTAAAAAATCAATAAACAGGGTTTCTGCACCCCTGTCTACACAATATTATTCCAGGGCTTTTCCAGGACCAAATTTTTGAATCCCAGGGCTATAAATTCACTAATTTACCCTGAAATTTTACACTACTTGCAACTCAAAAATGGTATGCAGGAAAATTGTCAATTATCCAGCCAGTAAGAAAAATTCCACGGCTCTTTCAATGGATTCCTGGAATTTAAGGGCTGCACAGATACCCTGAATAAAATTTGAAATCATCCACAATGAAAAGACTGAAATGTTATATACATTGAAAATGTGAAATCAAGGCAAAAAACTATAAATCAATGTCTATTTGTTCTTTATCCAATGGGTGGAAATATTACTGCCAATCAGTGTTCTGTCCAGTCATAAACAGGTCTGCCAACCCTAACCAAAGTAAAAACAGGACAAGACTACTGAAAAAAGGGAGAGAAACACAAAAAATGTTGTGAAATAACAGGATTATCCAATATAAAACAGTAAAAACAGGCTATTTGATGAGTTTTAAAATAACTAAAAAACCAGGAAGATCCCATTAAAATAACCCAGGAGTCAGAAGGTCTGCATAAATAACAAAGACTAGGACTAGGCATTCAAACAATAGAGACTACGATAAATATGAAGAAAAAAAAAGTTTGTTTATGAACGGCGACCATCTATGTTATTATGGTCTTAAACTTTGTTTGTTCATTTTGGGGGGTTTTAGGGCGCTATCGACACAGAAAGGTCAATTCAGCGCTCACTACACGGCTGCTTCCTAAACAAGCAAGAGTCAGATGTCCAGTCCTATGATTAAAAATCAAATTCAATACCGTTGTACAAAACTTTTAAAATTTTTATTATACATGTTTTCGTGTCATTGAGATGATTGCGTGTCTAGGGTGTTTGTGATTTTATTGTGGTGAGGGTTAGTGGTTAGATAGTGTTTCGAGGTCGCAACAGGAGAATGTATGTGCCTTAAGCTACGATCCCCAGCTAAAAATTTATTATAATTTTAGATTTTATCAAAAATTTATGCGCGTCTTAAAAAAGAAATACTTAAACTTTGTAGCTTATGATTGGCTAAACAGAAAACTAAAACATACCGATCTCTGCCAACATGACTTCCGCCATATGAAGGTGTCCCGTGCCCTGGTAGAGAAGTCCTATGCCCATGATGGCAGCGACTCGAATGTTGTGAGCAATGTGAAGCTCGGTGGAACCCGGAGGAAGTAAGGCAGACACATGAACGCTCAAGGTCTTGGTCACTCTCATGTCCATTGTTCCACGCCTGGTAAAGATGGATGATACAACAAAGGTTACATTCATGGTTCCTGCACACACCCCTAAATGAGATTCCGGCAACATTCTTAAATTACAGGACTACACAAAACTTACAATTCCCCCCCCCCCCCCAGAAAATTTACATTTGCGCAATATCAAAGATGATAAATACATAAGATAAACAACTATCTCACTATATAATGAGTGAGGACAAAATAAGAGTTGTCCCTTTGGATTGAATTAGTTATTTTCTCACTAAATGGTGCTTGAGTTCTATTCACAACAGTTTCGAAAATTTCAGATTTCCACAGAAGGCAATAGCAAAGTATTTTGAATTAGCATTAGCACAGAAAGGAAACATTATCTTATTATTGACAAGTGTTGGCAATATTCCAGGTTTTTTGTTTTTGGGGGGTTTTTTTTGGTTTTTTTGGGGGGTTTTTTGTACACGATATTAGTACAAAGTAAGCACACCCTCTGGAATCAATTTTTGAAGCGCACGTTGCCCTTGTTAGGGATATTAAGGCAAATTAAGTAAAAAGCATAAAAAAGAAGATGACAATATTCTTTTCTTTTCAAACATGATGATTGTATATTGAATTTTTAAATGATAAAATTATTTTTCATAGATGGATAAATTTGTCTTAAAAATGTTACCAGATCCAAATTTTACCCAACTTACTTGGCAGCAGCCATTCCCAGCAATATTCCAATAGTGATCAGTTCGTTAGCCTGAAAATAAGAAAATCGTTCATGAGTAGTTTTAAATACTAACAGATTAAAATCAAGTGTAATCTTTCACAAATTCAAGAAAAGGGAAAAGGGAATTTTTGCAGAAAAATATGCATGCATAATTAAAATCACACCAGACAAGCAAAAACCAGAACAGGTTTGATAGAGAGAAAAAAGAAAAACAACAAGTGAACAAATCAATAAAATTGGTGATAAAAGAGACCACTTGACAAAGAAACAAGACACTAAATCGGATCTATGTTTTAAAGACCTATCTTAAAGAATATTTTCTTTAATCAATTAGCAAAGGCAGAGCAATCAATATCAAAATTCTATAGCAATAGTAACATCTTTACATAACCCATGTAAGGGGCGCTTCATTGCTTAGTGGTAACACTTTCCCTTTGTGAGAAAAGCCACAAATACAACCAGTTCCTCACCGCAGATCTTCCTTCACTCAGATATTCATGTATACTGAAGATGCTAAGGGAAGACAAATGACTGTTGAGACCCAGAGCCATGAGAAATCCAGCAAACTCACTCGTCAACTCCTTGGGTTTGTTGTAAATGATCCACGCTGAGTCCACCTATAGGAAGAAAAAAAATATAATCAAATTCAAGCCCAATAAATACAGTACAGTCCTTTCCGCTCAAGAAAAAGCCACTTAAGAAACAAATACGTCTTACACACCAGCTATTTCTCAAAAAGTAATGACGAGACTCATGTAGCATGACGGTAGTGCACTTGCCAGTTCAAAGAGGCTAAATGGTTTGTTTTTTCTGGCCGTGCATGTTAAAGTCTTATTGGAGACCAACTATACTGACGTTTTCATGAAAAAGAGGGAATAATACTAATCTGATGTATAAATATCTCTATTCACCCTTCTTCATGAAAAGTTCTTCGTCACTTTGTTGTTTTTTGGAAGTTTTTTTCATTTTCATTCATTGTTTTAGCAAAATCAGATGCTGAGAGGTAAAGCAGAAAATGACAAAGAAAGAAAGACTACAAAAAGCCACCCCCTTAACGTTTACACTGCCCAATATATTACATTCTTATGCCGAGGAAAAAAATGAAAATTGTAGCGTCCTCGCGAACGATCACAGTAAGTCGCCATGATGACAAAACGTTAAAGAAGAGTGTAAACAAGACAACAATAAAATTCAGTAAAAAAAAAGACGGAATTGAATTTCCATTACAGTGTAGGGCCAGCACTATGAGTGCTGAAATTCTCTGGATCAACCCACTGTGACCTTTGTGGTAGGAACTAATTTTGCCTGGACAGCGGCCTTGCGGCCTACTCTTATCAATTTTTAACTGCCAAGGGTTCTTTAACGTGCGCAACGTACATACGGGACATCCGAGTTGATCGTCTGTCTCCGATAGGACTAGGTTCTTGATCCCACCTACCGGAAAAGGATCAGGGGAGTGGCTTATAGGTTTTCACCGAGTGTCACGGAGAAAAGTACCCGCTGCTGCCGGGAATCGAACCATGTACATTTTGCTTCAGAGGCAAGAACCGTACCTCTATGCCACTGCGTTCCTCGAATTCATCAACAACAGTGACTTAAAAAGAGTCAATGGACATAACTAGAATGGAAAGAAATCATATTTTATAGATTACATTCCTTTGGACTACAAGAAAAAGTCGATGTCACAGGCCCAAGACCATCTTAAGCACATGGCAATTTAGCAATTTTTTTTAGTACGGAGCAGGAAAGGAGTTAAAAACAATATCACAGGAGAAAAATATATATATAATCTGGTTCTGGTTGAAGTCTGCAGCAATGAGTCTCGTTCATATTGTGCTTTGCCATTCAATAACCTTTTACACAAAATAATGCAGATCATGAGCATGCAGTATTGGAAAACAGATTTTCAGAATGTTGTATAATCACCTTTGAGGTGTCGGCTATTCTAAGACCTGCTGCCACTCCATTGTGAAACAAGGGCCAGAGAGACATGTTGATTGGCACCTCAATACGAGTTATCTCCACAGTTGTATTCCTAAAGAAATGGATGAACATCAGAAGAAAGAATTGTGATAAATTAATAGAGAGGATATGCAGCAAGGTGGTATTCTAAAACATAGCTATCACGACACATTTCAACGAATATAGATATCTATCTAAAGTTAAATTATTATCTAACATGAAGAATTATCTTTTTTTTACGTATTCTTAATATTGTCTTACGTGGCAAAATCTGGTCAGTTTTCTTGTAGCTGAGGGTTTTACAATGAAGACAATAGTAACTAGTGTTATGACCAAAACTTGGGCAGCACCTAAAAATGTGACGCTCATTGTGCCACTCAAGGTTCAGGGCTGATCACATGCTTGCCATTTCTACCTGACCCCAACACTCCTTGGGGGTAAGATAATGTGGTTTGGATAACAAAACAAAACGTCCTAAATAGTCTTGTGCTTCGTGGGGCTGATGCTTGACCTGGCTCAGTGGCTGGAAATGGGGATAGGACAGTTTTTTGGGTTTTTTTTGCTGTTTTAGGGCTCTATCGACACAGGTAGGTCATTTCAGCGCCTGCCACATGGCTCCAAACAAATCAAAAGTAATTAGATGCTACCCATAGACCACTAGGAAAGACGCGCAGTCCATGGGTGGAACCCACCACTGGGGGAGCTGCACCCCCGTTGGTGGAGGGCTCATTTATAAACCCGAGACCCCTGCGCAGTAGAAAAAGGAAAGAGAGAAGAGCGAGATCAGGCAAGATGCCACTCATGGACCACTAGGAATGATGTAGTCCATGGGCGGCAACCATCATTGGGGGTTTTCACCCCCTGTTGTTGAACAGAGGACCTATTTATTTTACCACCCCGGGTCCCCACGGGGGGAGGTGGAACAGTTGCTGAGATATTACCAAGGGAAACTGGTCGGCCTAGTATGTCATAATCCCATCTTGTTTTGGTTTTGTTTGATACAAAGGTAAAAAAAAATATATATATATATTTGTGACAGATTCTACAAAGTGGGACATAAGTCAGGAACACTCGCTTCCAAGAAAGAGACAGAAAACCATTGTAGACTAATTAGCTCAGTTGGTTAGAGCGTGGCCTCTGTCTCTGGCTAGGCGGTGTTGTCGTAAGCTGCAGTGTGGTTTGATTCCCACTGTCGACTTTACACTTTTCGTCTATGGCTATTTTTCTGTGTTTTTCTGGCACTTTAACAGTTGCTATTATGCACAGTGGGCTGATTACTTACTTTCCAGCACTTGTGATCAGCAATGCTGGATATGGAGCAATCCGTTTGGATTAACAATACATTAAACATAATAATGAAAATATGAAAAGATTTCAAACCTTGGAGGGGCTTTCCCTGTGAGACAGAGCTTTGGAATTGGGAGGGTTTCTGTCAGAGATGGTTGACAGGTGTGCAATGTAAACATTCCTCTGTGGGAGAAAAAAAATAATATCCCCAGGTTAAAAAAAAATGTTAAGACGTTTATTCTCTATAATTACAGTGTTAGTACATCACCTAACTTTCCCAAAAGGACTTGGCGTCCATCTTTGCAACATTCTGCCACATTCAAACTCTTTCTAGGTGGATTTCAGTTTCAACCGAAACTGAAAGAATTATCAGTCTGTAGCTGAAAGATCTGACTTTCGCCTGTTTACCTGAAATTCTTTGATCCGTAGCATTTTCAGGTCTTTATTCAGCCATGCATAGGCCTGCCAACCCTAACCAAAGTAAAAAATCTGGGAGCTTAGGTATTTGGGAAATTTTGCAAATATTGAACATTTAAATGAGACAATCTTATATCATTATAATAATAATAATAATAATAATAATAATACTTCATACATCTCAAAAGAGAAATTCTTTGTACACTTTTATCTTACCTGCCAACAGGCAAAGCCATGGTGCGAATTGAAATGGCTAGTAAGGCTTTCTCTTGTTCCTCAATAAAATCATGGTCACTAACTTCAGGTCGTTGTTTGAGGGCGATGGTCACCGGACGGGCTGACTGCAACATGCGACGTACTTCTTGCAAACGCAAGTCTTTGGGGAATCGCAGTTTGAGTACCTGGGACAGAAAGTGAAACTTATCAATACGGTTTCAATGTTTCACGCTTAAATTCCAAAATCATACTAATTGTACAAAGAAATAATGAAGTCAGAGCTCTAGCCTTCTTAGACACAGTGAAAATTGGAGGCCCAAGACCTAAACAAGGAAATCAAAGATCCCATGGCAGGGGATAAATAAATTGTAAAAGGTGGACCACTTAGTTTTTGACCACTACTGTGACTATATAACAAAATCAAATCTACTTTAAAATCATAAAAAATACAAGAACCTTTCTGGATGGAAAGTAATCAAGAGAAAGAGAGGGTGCATGGGTGAAAGTTCAGCAGTGAAAAAAACACGGCAAGGTATGGGCAGCAAACCAAAAAACCTGCAAGACCCAACAATTCCCTTTAAATGTCTATCAGTTGTTGTAAACACCAGCGTAGGACGTAAGAGAGTGTACAGGGTTTTCAAGGGTCGGCAGCGGCACTCCGGACGCCGCTGCGCTTTCCGGCCTCGCCGTCCCTTTCTCCGGGCAATAGTGATTATGCAATTTGCTTTCTGCGCAGGAGATCCTGGGATTGCGATCAGGGGATTTTTTCCTCTGGACTTTCTCTGCGTTTTTAAAGCTCTGGCCCTGTGGATTCCTTGTGGAATCAAGTCTTATCGGAGATGGACTAAAACTTTTACTCTTTACTATGGCTATAATGTAAAACTAACAACTTTAAACTTTAAAGACAAAAAAGTTACCTCTTCATCTAAATATTCCATCCCATCCTCTTCCTCCTTGGTACCAGTCTCATTCTGTTTTGGAGGGGTCCGACTCATGGCAAAGCTAGGATTGGTTGATGACACAGCAGCTAACTCGGATAGATCTTGGCGACCTGTTTGAGATGAATTTCAAGATATATAGGTTCTCATGTAATGCCAATGGATAAATGTATACAAGTACATCTAGACCTTTAACACTAAGAATTGGAAAGACATTTTTTTCTGAAAATACAAAAGAACATTCGGCCCACAGTTGCTCACCATCATTTGTTTGTATATTACAAGAGAAGAGTTTTGAAACAATAATGACTACTACATCAGACTGGCAAGAAAAAGATTGAAATAAAAGAAAGACACAAAGGGAGACCCCTACCACAAGTGCCCTCTAACCACCTACACCAAACACTTGCAGCTAAAAGCATTTGTAAAGGAAGATGAATAAAAGAAGTCAGATGGAAGAATAAATATAAAAATGAGGACGACATGAGATGATTAAATCAATTCAAAGAAATGCAAAAATTAACCAACATAATTTCTGATAAACATGAATCTTACCCTCACTAGATTGTCACTCACCTATAAGAATATATGCATTGCGTGGCCAATCTGATGGAGGATTGGAACGACATACTAGACAAGCTTCTCTGAGAGGCAAACTAATTCCCACTGGAAGACAGTCCAGTTCTTGTTGACTTATGCCTGGGAAAAAAAAAAATTCATCACGATTTTCTAGTGTTTACCGACTAATCATTCAAAATTGTTTTTTTTTAAATATAATTCTAATTTCTCTTACAACACAAAAGCCAAGTTAGTCCTTCAGCTTTTTGCTCTCTTACTTTCTTCCTGTCACTTTTTTAGATAAAACATTTCGATGATCTTATAAAATTCAAATCATTCTTTGCACCTGACCAAAGCATTGCGTCAGTTTTTTTTCAATTTCTCTCTCTTTTTGTTGTTGTGATTGCTGATTTCTCATTATAATAAACTCAAGCATTGTGTACAGACACTACATACATTAGTAACCTGAGCAGAGTAAATGAATAAAAAAAGCATTTTTGGGGTTCTAATAAGTAGTGGTCACAATGAGACAGTGTGGCTTTTGATTCAAGAGCTAGATCTACTCTAGGTAAAGTATAATCTGGGAGCGCCTGTATAAAGTTATCACACTTCCAAAATTGAATGATAGATCGACAAGTTTAATTAGAATACACAGGATAATATTAAAAAATGAACCAACCTCATGTGTGATAGATCAGTTCCGATATATTAATGCATGTAAATGGGCTTTTATTCTTTTAAAATTATATCAAGTAGGTTCCAAATGCAGTATTAGCAGTATAGATATCAAATGCATTATCCACTTCCAAACCAATCATACCTACCTAATTCACACAAGGTTAAAACAATCTTCTCTGCTTGTGAACAAACATGGTAAAAATGAGACCCCAATGAAACACACATTGAGTTTTCTGCAGTTGGCGGTCTGTGGCCTGAAAAATAACATTTCAGACAATGTAACAAATGAATTTAGAAAATTCTTATCCAATGTCAATTCAATAGCAACAATTACAAACATACAGAATGACGCCGACTAATACATCAAAGTATATTTGTGCTACTTCGCGAGGGTCACACAAAAAAAAGATTTAATTTATCTCTCTCAAAACACATTATGAGATGTGCATAATTTGCTTTTGTTCATCTATATCAAGAACATACAATTCTGATGAGTATAGTGCCTATCAATATTATGTTTACCGGCAGTAGCGATTTTCTTGAGGCACTTCTGAACTGCCAACTCGGGAGTCAGATCTTCATTAAACAACACAGCATACACCTGGTTTTATGAAACAAAAATCAAATCATAAGTAAATATTCACTTCAAAACAATTATTTTTGTTAACATACCAAATAATTATCAATTGGAAAGTTCAAAGAAGACCATAAAAGATTGAATCATTCAATTCTTAAATGACAAACATGGATGCAAATATGAATACCAAAATAGATTTTAAAAGTGTCAAATCAGAGTCAATTGCTAGCTAGTTTCTGCCACACTTTAAGGAAATTTTTCATTTTGTTGCCAGAGCATCTGACAATTTAGCACCAATTTCCATTTATTGATTCCACTACTTTGAATGTCAAAAGAGAAGGCTTATGCCATATTCCCCTGCTTCAAAATTTTAGTCAGACCAGGCCTGCCAATTCTAAAAACAGGACAAGACTAAAGAAAAAACAGGACACTAATAGAAAGAAAGAAGGAAAAATAATGTGAAATCAGGATCATTCCATAAAAATAGTAAAAACAGGCTATTTGGTGAGTTATAAAAACAGGAAAATCCCTTTAAAAACCAGACTTGGCAGGTCAAATATATGCTGAGCAAAATAACCCTTTACTTTGCATCCACATTTCTTCCTTGGTTCCATTTAAAAACTGCAATAGTCTTAAAAACAAATTTGTTTCATTGTTGTAACAAAGACATGCAGAATTTTCTTAATAACAAACACCCACACATACCCACACATAATACTTCTGAGTAAGAGCTTACCGAGATAACTTTTCTGATGTTCTCACACACAAAGGGTATGTAAGGCATAGAACCCGTTTGCCTTCCGGTAGCCAGGGTTTGACTGATCCATCCTGACACTGTGGGAGCCTTGGTGGGGAAAATATGAGGGTACTGCATCTTCTTCAAGTCATCTGAAGAGTTAAAATTGGATCAAAGTTTGTTTTGAATCATAACAGCAAGCCTGCTAATCCTGGCTGATATAAAAACAGGACACGACACTATCCCAGAAAAAGAGGACCTTACCATAGACAAAAAATATTGTAAAAAACAAAACAAGGATTCTTCGATAAAAACAGTGAAAACAAGCCATTTGATGAGTCAGAATATTACTTTAACTCTTTCCGGACGTATCGCCACTATATGGGCGCATCTCATCTCATACCATTTATATTCATTTCCCCCATTTCCCCTTTTTTCTTTTCTTTTTAAATCACTTTCCCAGTGTTCTCCATTGGATATTAAATAATTATATATCTATCTAGCGTTAATATTTTTCTCGTCATGTCAAGCACAAACCATACGTCTGGAAAGGGTTAAAAAACAGGACTTCAAAGGTCTGTAACAGCAATATCAAAGGACTGGTCAAACTTGTGATGTCGTAGCTTTTTTGTTTGTTTGTTTGATCAAGCCCCATTAATACCGCAATGCAGTACTGGGACCAGCTCCATGTTGTGGTACAAATGGTGTACAAAAGCCACATATGGCGAAACATAGAGCTGGAAAAGCCAGACCAGCAGGTCATCAGCCCACTGTGCCCATCATCCTGTATTGGCGCCATGAGCAATACACTGAACAGTATTAATCATAAAATAAGGCCAATAAACAAATTACTATTGCCCTTGTGACCTCCTCAGCTAGAGTAAAAACTGGGAGTATTTGCCACTTTGGGCTTGCCATAGCTTTTTAAGAGTATAAAAAAATACACAAAAAAAACAAAAAACACTTTATTTATTCGTCATTTTCAGAAAATTTGTCATTTTATAATAGTGGACATATAATCAATCAAAAATACATTGCACATTACATTAGACATATTACATACATTACATTGTAATACATAATCACAGAAATACAACAATTACAACTTGTGGCCTCTCATTCATCCCCACCATTGATGGGCCGCTGCAGTTCAGCACCCCGTGAGCTAGGGCGAAGTGTCTTGCCCAAGGACACGGCAAAAAATATCTCCGCGATTACGGGAGGAACACTGTACCGCTGAGCTACAACGCCCCTCTGAGGATCTATTCTGGTCAGGGATCATATCATACAAAGCTTCACTCACACATTAACATACTTGGAAAATAGAATAAACAATGCATTTACTGACTCAATTACTTGAGTGTTATATCTCTATAATATCTTTTTTTAGTCCAAATCAGAATAATTTTGTCTATTGCACATAAAATAGGGGTCCCAGTGGCGCAGAGGTACGGTTCTTGCCTCAGAAGCGAACGGTACATGGTTTGATTCACGGCAGCGTCGGTTATTTTTCTCCGTGAAAACCTATATGCCACTCCCCTGATCCTATTCAGGTAGGTGGGATCAAGA
>JARBEQ010249653.1:2499-20307 GCA_030265355.1 Tritonia tetraquetra | reverse complement strand
AAAAAACTATACATTGTAAAGCGCATAGAGCATGATGAACTTCGTGGATATGCGCTATATAAGTGTTCTTCTTTCTTTACAATCAGAGGCCTCTCAAGCGATCTAGCCTCACACGTGACGAATGAAATGCTTTACGGTCCATGCGGGGACATTTAAACCAGCTGATAACGATGGTGCTGTTGTGACACGGAATGCCAGACATAATAAGGCAGAAGGCAAGAAACAATTGTGAGAGATCAGATTCTACCGCTTCCGTCCGATGTGACCAAACGGCCGACGACAAGAGATTTATTGAAACAGAAAATATCAGACATGATCCATCAGAAGATAGTGTCGGAAGTCTTTGGGCCTTTGTCTAGAGCCCAGCGACCTCGGGAATCATGATTAACATGCTCCCAAAATACACAGGATTGGACCAGTTGTAGACTTAGTTCCCGGTTGGCACGTAGCGTCGGCCATCGTATGTTCCACAGAGGGGGGATCCCAAATGTTCGACACTGCCTACATGCACCAATAACACGCCACATGTCCTACAGTTTTTCCAACAACTCCGATTTACTCACCAGGAACTGAGGCTTATAATCTAGTATGGGTGTGAGCGCCCTGTATACACCCATCACTCACCCTGTATACACCCATCACTCACCCTGTATACACCCATCACTCATCCCTATGGCATACGTATATTATAATATGTGTATCTATTATTATGCAAAAAAAATGAATTTGAATTGAATTAAATTGAATTGAATACGAGCTGTGCGCTATTACATCGACCGTAATTCCGTTTCAGGAGTGAGTAGCGAAACCGTCGTGCGACTGACTGAACTGGTAATAACCCTGGATTCTTTCGAATTCGAGTGCAACAATTAATTCTTCAAACCAGATTTCAGGAGTGGCCATGACCACAAAAATGGGCCCTTACTATGCCATTCTTTCCATGGGCCACCTTGAATATCAGTTGGGCCTACTCTTCTAGATTTCCAACTGCTAAGGGTTCTTCAACGTGCATAACTTGCACACGGGACCTCCTAATTTATCGTCCATCTCCGATAGGACTATGTTCTTGATCCAACCTACTCTTACAGGATCTGGGGAGTGGCAAATAGGTTTATACCGAGTTTTGTGGAGAAAAACAACAGCTGTCGCCGCTGGGATTCGAACCCGGTACCTTTCGCTTCAAATGCCAGAACCATACCTCTGAGCAACTGGGACCCCTCAAACACAAAAATTAAACACAAAATAAACCCAACCACAACCAAACAATTTCGGTTTAGTTAATGATATTTAAAAAAAACAACACAATTTCTTAAGCTATCTATTTCATTTTGTATAGGAAGGCTATATGATAATATATCAATTACAGTCATTTTAGTATAGGAATGGAATTCTCTACAACTGCAAAACAATTCGCATACCTTACACCCAGAAATTAACCGTTTACTGAGTATTAGCACCTGCATCATGCCAAGCTTAGAAGTCATCGCATACGAATTGCATAATATCACTCAAGCAGTTTATCCACCACCCGGTGACAGTAGTAAACAGATCCAGATGCACAGTTTGGATAAAGGCGTATTATGGGATATCCGTGTATCACATGAACTCTTTAATTATGCAGTCAAAGTTGGGAGAGTTTCAAATGTTAGCACAACATAAACGATTATGATAATCATGGCAATGATAGTCTATTTGAAAAATGACCATGGTGTTGTAATTAATGTATACTACGACGACTACTACTACTACTACTACTACTACTACTACTACTACTACTACTACTACTACTACTACTACTACTACTACTACTACTAAGTCACTACTACTATACTCTGCTACTGCTGCTGCTGCTGCTGCTACTACTACTACTACTACTACTACTAAGTCACTACTACTACTACTATGCTCTGCTACTGCTGCTGCTGCTACTATTACTACTACTACTACTACTACTACTACTACTACTAAGTCACTACTACTACTATACTCTGCTACTGCTGCTGCTGCTGCTACTACTACTACTACTATTACTACTACTACTACGACTACTACTACCACTACTTCTACTACGACTACTACTACCACTACTTCTACTGTTACTACTACTACATACTACTACTACCACTACTATTACTACTGCTGCCTTTTACTACTACTGCTACCACTACTACAACTACCAAAGATGATCGTTGCTACTACTACTAATACTACTACGACTACTACTGCTGCTGCTACTACTAATACTACTGATAATGATAATAATAATGAAAATAATAATGATAATGCCGTGGATGCAAGGACCCCTCTGGCCACCAAGTATGGCTGAGCATAGAGAAAGAAATAGAATAAATGCTTTAGGTCGAATTCAGACAAGTTCATCATCATAAAATTGTACAAAAGCGAAACCCCCTACCAAGAGACTGTTATCATGAACTGGGCAGAGCAGACCAAGTCTTGATCTTTAAACTACGCACTGGACGCAGCAGACTAAGCAATGATATGTACAAATTGAAACTTGCTCCAAGTCCATGCTGTACTTGTGGTCAAGCAGAGGAAGACACAGAACGTGTCCTACAGACTTGCAGACTATTATGTGCCTTGCGGGCTACCATCTGTCCAGAGGAGTCCCCCAGCACCAAGCTGTGTGGGGGCATGTAGGGCCTACTCAGGACGGGAGCATTTATTGTCAAGGAGACAGGACTTCATGTTGTCATTATCACTGTAAACGAGAAGAAGAAGAAGAAGAAAGTTCATAGATACCTGATCAGCTCACTTTGTCACTAACGTTTTGATTGCAGCACGAGCAATAGCCTACATTGAAGGTCAATAGACAAAACACGGACTTCTCATCGGCTTTGTTTTACAACTGAGAGAATGCGCCACTTTTACCGATTTATTATTGCTGATAAGATTAATCATCTTTGTAATTATTGTTTTCCCCGATGTATTATTAGATCTATCTATCCCCATTCAACGATTTATCTTGCTGGAGACAATTATAGACTTCTGTTTGGACTAGGTATCCAATCCAAAGTACATCACTGATAATTTACATGGGAATTGTCTACGTGAACACTACACACACACACCCACAAGCTCATACAATGGACCTATCTCTATGTATAGTCAATACACACATCTCTTCAGACATAAATAAAAAACATCTAGGGAACACTAGTTTGACTTGAGTCACATCAATAACGTTTACCGCCGATGTTGTATCTTTGACCAGCTTTATAATAAAAGACAATGCCTTGACACATGGTTAGAGATGTGCGATTCTGCAAACTATCATCTCATGTCAAAGTGTGCCACTGTTACCACAAATGGGTTACCTAACTATAAATAATATTTTGAGTAAGATCCAATTCCAGACATCAGCAAATTGTGTCATTCCAATCATCACTGTCTCCTACTTCGCTCAAAAGTGTAAAGTGGTCGTAATTTCCAACGGTTCAGTTATCATTAGCGCATGGCAATTATAAGTGCTTAATTTGTCCAACATAAGCCCTAAATTTCAATGTAGGTACACGGCCTTGCAATGCTAGGTGTCATCGTGCTTGTCGCTAATATTTCAAATCTGTTTAATTTCTTGACAAGACAATGTTTAAATGTTTCACAATTCTTTTACTTTAGCTCCTGACTACGTTTACGTAGATAGTATATTTTTTATTCTGGGCTGTCTGGTGTGAGATAATAATATTATTATTTTCATATAGGCTAGACTGACAAATCACCGTGACGTCATATCTTATACTATTATGATCCTCTTAAGAATTTCATCAGCGTGAATGTGTGGTTGAGTTGGATAGATAACAGGGTTATTTCCCACAATTGGAAAAAGTGGGAAAAGGTTATTTCCAGACAGGATAAACGGATCAATAATAGCTCGGCAAGCTAATCAACATCAAATACACACTGACGTACAAAGCCTTTGGGGTCACGTGATACACGATGATGGCGGCCATGTTATTGCCTACAATGGCCCCGGTGTTGGGCGACTCGACTATTTCGTGAGTCATTGAACCGTATAGTCTTCCTCTCATCGCGAGGAGTAAACAAAGATGACTCTGTAACTCGTTAAAGGAACATATCTTTTTCATTTTCTTTTATAATTTTGTGGTATTTGAAGGTCCATTCTGTCCATAGACCCTAAGGAAAATCAGGTAAGGATACGAGTTTCGTCTGCTTGTGTTGTGCTGGTTATGGTTACAGTGAGCCGAATATTTTTCTAAAGGAAACGGCATATGGTGTGAGGGGAACAAAGAAATCTGCTCATTTTTCGTCGCTGCTCAATATTTGTGTTTCATTATCATTCTACATAAAGTTTTAGCGGAAATTATAGGTTATTCTTGTTCATTTTCAAACATTTCGTCTCATTCGCTATTGATCTTTGTTCTGCCTCAGAAAAGGGAGAACCAGTTCACTTGGTGATCAAACAAAGAGACTGGTGGTGCTTTGTAATCTAGATCGCAGGGAACACCCAAACATCGACCCAAATTGTCAGCTTTCATATTAGTTAGCCTTTGTGAGGATGTTTTTCTCAGATTGTCCCCCTGGTTGGTATGTTATTGAAGTGAAGAGATTTTAACATAATTCTAAGATCAGATGAGACTTGACTAAACAGCCAGTCATCCTTGGTTGGGGATGGGCTCTTGTTGATTACCAAAGACTAGAGTGACTGTGAGATGAGAATACAGAGGAAAAACTAAACTCTCTGGACTTTTTGTTCTCTGATTCAAACGAAATTTTACCCAGAAAGGATGTTTTGTGCTGTAGGGCAGCAAGAAGGTGTTTTTTAAAACTAAAAAAGATCATGGATTTGAAGATGAAGGAGACTATCTGTCTATAGATGCTGTCAGCTGAAGAAGTAAGAAGGGTGCCCCTTTGTTTGTGATTGTATTTGTATATTTCTTTGTTTTTATCACAGTCATAGATGTTAAAATGACTTGCGACTATACAAACTTATCTTGGAATAAAAAATACTAGATAAGTGAGGAAAACACTGCCATGAGATATATTTCCTTTTGTCTAGACCTCTGAACAATGGTAAGAAGACCTCTGTTGTTAGTTTCATCTTTAGATTGGACAGGTGCTAGGACAAGGACAAGAAAGGAGACATTGTGGTCTTGGTGGAGAACATTTTGTTCGTAATACGTCTCTTGGTGATTCTAAAAGTGGGTAAAGGCAAAGGTTGAGAAACAGACACATGATTCCTTTTTTTACAAGATTATTTGATAAATCATTGCTATTTTTATCATATTTTTGTTTAGATATTGAATTATCCTCCTCTCTCATTATGTCCTGTTTGTCTGCAGTGATGCAGCATGGAATGGTATGGTGTTCTGTTCAATTAGAGTTAACAGTAACAGACTACAACTTAATTGGCTTTGTTGTAATTGTGTAGCCCTGCCAAATGATTATGTTAAAGGCTTGTATTGTAAAAGCATGTCAAGTAACAGGGCTGTAATGCCTCTTCTTTGGATCTGTCATGTGGCATGTCAGCTGGACTTGGGAGTTATCTGACGTGGATCTGGTTGCAAGTAGCCGCTGGCCTCACTGGAATAATATGTCTGTTGGTAGGGACGGACAATGGACAGACCTGCCATTCACAGATCAACTTATCAGAAGACTACAGAGAATGGAATCACTTAATGAACCCTTATTTTGTGTCATTCCACCTGAAGTAGAACATGTGTACTGATTTGTTGTTCACCGATTTGTGGTGTTGTGTGTGCGTTTATGTGAAAAAGAGATGGGGATGAAGGTTTGTAATCTAAAGTGTTTTATGCTACCATGCACCAAATCACCTTTACTCAACATGTTGTTGTACGACAATTTTGATGTGTGGTATAAAAAAATGGGAGAGAGAATGAAAAACTATGTGCAAGTCATTAGGAAAAGCTGCCCTTTCAGTTTCAGTTTAAAAGAATCTAATTTTCAATACATTTTCGCATGCACATGTAGACATGGCAGTTTTAATGGTACAAACAGGAATAAAGAGAGGGAGAGAAGAAAGAATTGCTTGTCCCTTGTTCTCCTGTTTAAACAGAAAGAGAATAAAAGTAATTGGAGAGTGCTCTAGTAGAGTATCCTGTTTTTAATTCAATAAACTGAACTTGTTATTTCTTACTGAATAGTCATAATTGTGTTGATGCATGACAAAACAAAATAGAGAATGAGAGAGCCTGCACATGCTTGATGTGATATTATAAACGATTGTTATTACCAGTGATGGTCATTTACCTTCTTGAATTACTGTCAACCAATATGTATCGAACACACTAGCGACATTTGTCACCCTGGACATCACTTTCCCAAACTGATATCTCTCTACTCTATTTCAATTATAAAGTTGTAGGTTCCTCGAAATGTGTCCGGTAGTGCTTATTATCGAAATACAGTATTTTAAATATATATTTTTGATACTTTAATGTAGACAACTTTTGTTATCATTGATGCATTTGTTGGGTTAAGTCATAAGCTTTAAATGAAATCTTGAGTGGCAGCCCTAAAGTAGACAAAAATTAAATTCCCAAAGGTACCACTGACGTTTCTGAAGTTTTCAGTTTCAAAAATATGTAAGGACAGATTCAGGATCCAATTTGAAGGATAATAAATTTACAAGCTTTTTTTTTTTGTTTCACCACTGTCACAGTCTGATTCAATGTCTTTATGGAACTACAGTACATTCAGGATACAATTTTGGCTTGGGATAGAAAACCCATCCTGCCTCCATTGTTTTTCCCTTTCTGCACACAGATCCTTTGTACTGGCTTGAAGTAATTTTTGTGTATTCTTTGACGAAGGGCAATGATCTTCATTTTTCCATGAATTTCCACAGGTCATTTTGAGATCATTGAAAGCAACCGAATGGAAGTCAATATAACTGGATCATATAAATGCTTTTTAACGGAAACTGCATGTATTACGGAAGTGTTTGGATTCAGTTGTGATCAAAATTTAGAAACTTGTGTGTCAGTGTAACACTAGAATTAATGTAATTGATCATTTTCCAGGGGAGTTTTATTTTACTTGTTCAATTGAACCACTTCATAATTTGTTCATTGAATCTTTTTCAAATTCTTCCTCAGATTGTTACAGGATGGTTCCTTCATCATTACTCAGTGATTGGAAATACAAAGATACAGACTAAAGAATTTTACCTCTCATTCATTTTGCCCACCCATATCAACATCCTATCTGCTGATACACATCCATTTTCTGTTTTTTCTGGGAACTGGAGAGTGATAATTGTTTATAGTTAAACCAGATTTAAGCCAATTCTCTTTAGATTTTGGATGCCTCTGTGTTTGTCAACTATTTCCAAAATTGGGGGTCTCCGTCATCAAAGGATGAACATGGGGCAGAAAGTCTCAGGGGGAATTAAAACCATCTCCAGCGCAAGGGAGCCCACATATAAAGCTACTAATCGTGAACCAGCCTACAACCCAGACTTTCAAAAACCCAGCCGTCTGGATGCTCTTTTAGACATGCCAGCATCATCTAGAGAAGTACAGATTAAACATGCATGGAACGCCGACGACAGATCTCTCAATATATTTGTCAAAGATGACGATCAAATGACATTTCATCGCCACCCAGTGGCACAAAGTACGGATTGTATTCGTGGCCGATTTGGCTACACGCGAGGACTTCATGTATGGGAAATTTTCTGGAGCACGCGACAACGTGGCACTCACGCAGTTGTAGGTGTGGCCACATGTGATGCTCCTCTTCATTGTGTAGGCTATCAAAGCCTTGTGGGCAGCAATAAAGACTCGTGGGGATGGGATTTGGGTAGGAATAAACTCTATCACGACATGAAGAACACGCCCGGTATGACATATCCAACATTGCTGAATTTTGATGAAAACTTTGTAGTTCCTGATAGTTTTCTTGTCGTTCTTGACATGGATGAAGGCACTCTCAGTTTCGTAGTGGATGGACAATATTTGGGCGTAGCTTTTAGAGGTCTCAAAGGAAAGAAACTCTATCCCATTGTTAGTGCTGTGTGGGGACATTGTGAAATCACCATGAAATACATAGGAGGTCTAGATCGTAAGTTTCGGTTCTAAACAACTTAATTGCTTATATATTTTTATTTTTTTAGAGTCCGTTATTTTTCAGAATAAGATTACATATTACTAGATGTAACTGAATGGTTTAGGTCAAAGTAAGTACAAATAATTCGTTTATTTTTTATAACATTAACATATTCTTTCTTTCTTTTGTCATATTATCTTTTGGTGTCTTTGGGGTGTTAGAGCATAGTGGTAATGCATTCACTTTGTGTTTAGTGGTCCTAGATTTGAATGTAATTTGGAGGTGGGCTAATGACCAGAGGACCTGCCTTTCATTTTATATTAAATCCTTTACCTTTTAATGAGATGCCAAGGGTGTTAAACTAATAATTTAAAACTTTTTTTTGGTGTCTTGGTTTAAGTTCCTGGCACTTTCTCGTTCCCTCTAAGTGTCAGCTTTGTATGTTATACAGAGGGGGGCTCAGTGGTCATGCCACTGGACTGGAGTGCTGAGTTCAAGTCCCGCCTGGTGCAGGATTTTTTCCTCTGGACCTGTCAGAGTTCCTGGGGATTCGCATGGAATCTTCTCAAGTTCTAATTATTGAACCACCTTTGATATGATAATATGATCATTATATTATAAAGGGCGTTAATCTTCAAACTTCAGAACTTTTTTTGTTATGGAGTAAGATACCTTGTCTTTCAACTTTCTTTGTCACCCACCTATTTCAAATTTTGATAATAAGAAATTCTCAGTAGACAGGTGCCCTTACATAAAAGTGGCTTAGCTGTAACACTTTTGCCCCATGAGCAGAAGGTAATGGGTTCGAATCCTGGCAAAGACATTGGGATTTTGTCCTGTCAACTTTCTTGAGTTTCATGTCTCTGACCCTGTTGATTCCATTGGAATCAAATCCTATTGGACATTAACTCTATAGTTCGGAGGTCCCGCCTTTGATATGACCTTTAGTGTTGCCAAGGGTGTAAAACTAACAACTTGAAACATTTTTTTAGCTAAGCAAAAAGAACACAAGAGTTAAATTGTGGTGGCAATGGCGGGGGCCATCATGTGTCAGTTTCTCCAAAATGAACTCTCTTGTAACCAACCCAGACTCAAAAACTCCTTGAATATCAGGATAGAATACTTTTTAGGAACCCTGTTATAATATGGTTTTACAAGTTTAAGGAGTGGAATGATCACTTGAGGAATGTATCTCTGTTGATGCTTTACATCTATAGTTTTGTGTCAAATGAGACAATTTGGTTCTCATTTCTTTCACAATCAGATTGACAAACATTTATTATCTCATTTACTTTCCTGCCATTAAAATCCGAATGGAAATGAAGATTGATTAAAGTACATTTTATGCTTTGTTTCCAAATATTTATTTAAGGCAGATTCCAGAAATGAAGGGGGCTAATTTCCTTAATTTAATCCAAATTCAAGTCCATAGAACCATGAAGATAATACGTTAAAAACATTTTTTGAAGATTTTTATTTTTACATTAGATTAGGCCATATCTGTTGGTAGGTGCTTCTGTTTTTTATAAACATGAATACAGGCTCCTCTTCCACTCATTTGATACCCCAAAATTTTGTTGTGTGATTTTGTCAGCAATTTATTGAAAACTCTTGCTCATTGAAAAAATAAAGTGTGTTTAGAATTTAAATACTTGCATAATTTGTACGTTTTGAATATTTTAAACAATTTTGTTTCCTTTTCCCCCCTTTTCCAGCTGAACCGTTGCCCTTGATGGATATATGTCGGAGAACTATTCGTAGTCAGCTGGGTAGAAATCGACTTCAGGAGACTCACTCGCTTCCCATTCCCAGCTCACTAAAACAATATCTGCTGTATCAGTCCTAGCATCAGGTTGTTTTTTCATCCAAAAATCTCAGTATCTCATTGGTCATCATTGTTCAGATTTTCCCATTGAGCATCCTACGTCAAACTCTTCATTCATCTGCATTATTATATTGCCAATGACCACATCCTTCAATTCTCTACGCCATCAAGTCTTGGTTTGGTGCCTGATTGTGACTTATATGAAGAATATGATTGCAACATGACAGCATGAAGCCACCAGCTGTTTTTTAAAAAGAATATTTATAAAGAATAATGATCTTCATGAAGGTGGATGGACATGTCATTTGAATGTAATATACATGAATACACCGAAATCAATTTGTTTTGAAATGTGTAATGTGGCGATGTTGACTGGGCTGTTATGTTTGTTGAAGTCCCTTTCTGTGTTTTTAATTCACTGACTTACCTCAATGCATTTCTTTTACCTTTCCCAATGCCTTTGTGCTGTTTTTAAGAGGAGAAAGTTTTACTTCTTTATTAGATGCTTTTGCTTTCGTCACCTTGGTCAAATGTCTTCTTAGTAATTGTGTTTTTAATTTTGATAGTTCATGGGTGACACAAGGGTTAGTGGGGAAATTCTTTTGTTTTATGAGAATGGGATATTAAATATTTTTGGTGACTTGAAATGTCATTTTAACACTTTGGTTCCCACGCCTGCTTTCCTGTTTTTTACTCTTGGTTGCCAACCATTTTGTTAGGAACTTAAGAAAATCCGTCTATCAATATCAAAGAAAAAAATCATAACTTCGCCAATATCTCCACTATCACTGGGTTCGTCATCGTTGTTACTGTTTACTACTATCACCGATTTCAAAGCTAGACCATGAGTTAATCATTTCTGAATTAAAGTCATCACCTGAGTCAAGATCATCCTTTTACTCAATGATTTTGTTAGATTGTGGCACAAACTGGCTTAAAAAATTCAAATGGAGGAAGTAAAGTATGAACTATGACAATGTAAGGAATATAACTGCAATAATTCAGAAAGGTGTAGAATTTTATATTCGCTGCTTAAGTCATTGTTGGCCACCAAAGGTTTAAAGTAGTATCCCGGACAATTGCTTTACACTCATTCTGTATAGTGTGCACCACCATTTTCACTGTGTGAAAGGTAAAAATAAGAGAATTCTTGGAAGTTTAACTGTCTCATAATCTTGTTTACTCTTCTGGATTCTTTTGATTAAATTTTATCAGTCTTTCACTTTTGCATTTGATTTAACATTTACATGACATAATACAAAAAAAATTATCTCACCCACTTAAAATAGAATAAGATACAGAATGTAAAGGTTTTAAACAAAGATATTAACGTACCAGGATTTTACAGACTCAGCCTTATGTAGGAGGATTAAGAAAGAGCAAAGACTGCATGGACAAATTTGTAAAAGTCATGGTGTTGAGACAAAGAATGGAAATGATGTAGTGTCCTTACGCAGGCTCGTAAGATATTGCAATTTCTTTTCAAGCAGAGTCTTTATTTGTTAAATAAAATGTTTTGCCAGTCTCATTGGGCTACATAAAATTAAAAATTTTCTTGCAATGACCATGATGTATTATTTACTTTTTTTTCTCTTTACTTTGTTCATTTTATCCGAGTGGACAAAAATCAGTGCAATATTGATATGTTCATTTATCTCTATTGTGTTTTGTCCATTTTGTGTGTTATAAAATAATGTTCCTTTCATGTCACTTTGTAAATCCATTTGAATTGGTTGTAAATGTAAACATTGTGAGATTGATTGTCATTTTGGCAAAGGGAGTCTTTGAGTGTATTGCTTGATGATTTTGTGTATGCGTCTGTGTGATCATGTATGCTCATTGTTTATGTACATTTTTTTTGTTTTTGCCAGAAATGATTAACTTACATGGATGCCTTTTTGACATTGGTGTGTTTGATGTAATGTTGCATACACAGAAAATTGCTATTGTAAATAGTATGTAGGAAGTGGAAGGAGTTTAAATCAGAGATGAATGAATCTGGAGTGGCTATGAATAAGTTGGAAATAAGCTGTTTGTCTTTTGTACAGTATGGTGATTAGAGCTAAATCAGTATAGCTGTTCACTTGAACGCTTGTCTCTCTCTCTTGTTTCTTTTTACCTGTTATACTTTTTGGTGTCAAGCTTACATCATCCATGAAATTGATTCGAAAGTGAATGATTCTGTTTTCCATATTTGTTTCTTCTTCATTATTTGTCACCATGTGTTTGATTGATGATATCTCTGATTGATGATATATTCATTAGAATGCCAGAACATGTACAGCCTCCATTTCTTACATTTAAAAAAAAATGTGTTTCCAATCACGAAGAACAGAAGATACGATATTTAGGAGGTGAATTTTCCAATCTAGTCTTCTCTCTGACTTCATATCATTAACCTTATTATGATAACTGTAATATTTTATTGACATGATAACATATGTAAATAATGATGGAAGGAGTTTCCTCTTGACCATCTGTGTGCTGAACTTGCCTCTGTTTTGTTTTATATTTTCATTCCGTGTGGAAGCCGAAAGTTAAGGACATCATGTTTGACTGTAGACTGACACCTGATGTAGTTCATTTTCTGTTGTCATTAATGACTCACATATTGATGGTTAGTCATCTTGGCAGCTTAGTCTTACGCACCTTGAGATTTCATAAGTGATGGTATTATTAGTATTATAGTTAAAGGCTTAGAATGAACAGGAAAATAGTTGCTTTGAAGTGAGGATGTAGTTTGTGTTGAAAATTTGTTTAAATTTAAGGCTAGACAATACTTTTGATTATTGATTAATCTTCTGTTAAGTACACATGTTTTACTGTCGACCATTTGGAGAAAAAAAGAAAAAGTTCAATTTTTTGGTTTATATTAGCTGGTTGCCCCAGCAGTATTGGATTTTTGTTTGTTAAGTTATAGAATTGTTACTTCTTTATATCAATCTTTGTTATGGGGAGCTCAAATTTGGCATATATTTGGTCCCTATAAATTTTGAATTAAATTGTGCAATGGTTTAGATTAGTTGTGTGCTTATTTTATTTGAATTTAATGATTTTTTTAAACAACTGCCATTGCAGATTTCAAGCCTTATACTACAATTCAACGCAAGTTCAACAATGTTTTAATGTACTTGTTATTAGTATTTCTATGTAATGTGCAGAATTTGAAAGAAATCCATTCTGAAATGATTCTGATTTTTTAACCTCACCTTAGAAAAGCAATTTTGAGAAATTTGCAATATAAGGGAGAAAAGACATATTAACTAGTCTTGATTTATAGATTTTGAATTATTCAAATCTTACTTCTTACTTCTATTTTCCCCATTTAAGTACTGTATTTAGAATTCCAATTAATCTGAAAAGGTCGACTGGGAACAAGGGTCAAATCACGGTGACCTAGGACCTCGCTCTTGTAGAGATGCTGATAAATGTTTCACAGCTAACGTTTGTGCAAGGGTCTATAATTTATGATCATTTTAAGATATGTATGTGTGATAAAATCCTTCAAATTTATTAGAATGATGGTTGTCTCGTTCACTATTCTTGACCTAATGGTAAAAATCATCTCATTCTTCACAGCACCATGAGCTAACTGTGAAACTTAAACTGCTGTGTGTCCCTGAATTTTGATACTACTTGCTGTTATTGCTGATCTTTTGTTGTACACGTCTTCAGGCACAAACAAGCGCAATGAAATTTGGTATGCTTGGCTCATAGTCATAGTGAGAATAACCATGGTTTTGGTCATTTCAAGAAAGGATGTATTCTTTCTTGGTCCTCTTGTAACGCTATTTAAATTTGACACTATGACGATGAGTATACTATTTCACAGGTGGTGTTGATAAACAATGATTGACGTTTGACAGTCTTCAATTATTTTAAAAGTTGACATTTTGGTTCTGTTAAAAAGTATATTATTTCTTGTGACTCTTTCGCATAAAATTTAGATCTGTTTACCTGGGCACTGTAGTGCCGGTATAAACAAAAAGGGGTTTGGAAGAGTTTATTTGTTTATCCTGGTACTAAGGTGCCTAGGTAAAAGAAAGGGGGTATCGTGTTTTATACCGGCACCCTATTTCCGCCGAAAGACACATGCTAGATAGTGCCTGCACAAAAAAAAAAGACCCCAATTTTGTATTTATAGGCACTTTATAGGCACCTTAGTGCCTGTATAAACTCTTCCAATTTAGATCTTTCTGAAATGTCTATAGAGTTACAGAGCAATGGAAAATGTTGAAGAGAATATTTATTTGATTACAATAAGGATTCTCAAAGTAATCTGCTAGTCTAATACTTTGGGAAGTTTATTCTTCTAGTCGTTGATGGTACAATCATTTCTAATCTTATTCATAGGGTTGGAAGCATTCAAGAAGATATGAAACTCATTTTGCAACATGACACGTAAAGCCTGCTTTGGTTCAGGCATTTCTTGTACTTTTATCCTCTGAACTGAATGTGCAATATTTTGTGTTCTGTTCTGATTTTTTTGGTAATTCGTCTCATGAAGCTATGATTTCCAAGCTTATGAAATGTCTTTTCACACCTGTCTATACTGAAGTTGGAAATATTTTATTCTTTCTTGTGTGACTAGGTAGGGTGCATCCATAATGCAGCAATTATTTCTTTTTGGGTGTATGCTTCACACCTAAAGAGTGAAGATTTTATTTGAAAGTTGATTTTAAAAGGACCTGATTTATAACTATTGTCAATTAAGAAAGCTGAAATGTGCTTGCCATTAATTGTTTATGAAAATGAAACTGTGTAGCTTGTTAACAGACGCAACTTGTAATAATGATGGCAATTATCAGGCAATGAATTATCACCCTTGTTTCCAGAAAATTGTCACTTTACACATACAGGTGTGAGACACAAAAAACTTCTGATGTGAAAATTTATACTCTTTTAAGGGTACAACGTTAAATCTACTTTCCCTTCTAAAATAATATATGTCTTACAATCATGGTAAATATGATAATATTTTATTTTGTCTGAGCCTGACTGTTAATATCGTCTGTTAACACACAGTTGACACCAAAAAGTGTTAACACAGACGCCAAAGAAAAATGGTTTGATTTTTTAAATAAAGCGTAAGATGGATCCCTTACTGATTGGAATTTAAAGATTAATACCTTTTCTTTGAATCAACACAGTGTTTGTTTGGTAAATAAATGGTGTTGTTAAGCAATTTTATTGATATTTTCTATAGATCACCAATTACAAGGTAGATTTCAGGCTTTCTTATTTAGCAATGACTCAGATGTTAGATATTTAAAAGTTTGAATCCTAAAGTTCTTACCATCTTTGACAGTGCATTTGAAAGTCTGAAATTTGTTATGTTTAAGTTATCTTTTACTTCCATGTAAGTTATATTTCAAATAGTTTTGAACAGTGGGAACTTTCCTCACAATTACAAGAGAAACCCACTCTTTATTATAGTATCCTAAAGTATGCTCAACTCCAAAATCATTGAGCCAACTAGTTTAGGAATCACAGCATGTATAGGTATTGGAGATAAAGTGAGAGTGTATGTTAGACTTGTTCATATTTTCATTCCCTTTGATTTTGAAGATCTTTGGTGTTCAAAATGATTTATATATTTTTCATCATTTTAAATGTTATTGTGACACATGATTGGTTCTCTATTTTTGATTATAAACCTTTAAATAAGTCTTGGTAACATTTCCATTGTTTTCAGCTGTCTTAGTTCTGTCGATGTTGGTGTGTGCACATTGATACGCATAGCTGCCAGACCGCTAAATTTCGGATTTCCGCTATATTTTGTGGATCATCCACCATGTTTTCAAATATTAAATGATCGGTTAAAAAGAGATTTATGTTATTGTAATATACATGTAACCTGTAAATAATATATGTAAACGTGTCATTGACATTGATCTGTCATTGTGGCAATAGCTACGTAATGAAAAGAAAATCCTCCGTTCGTTCCAAAATTCCTAGAAATTTTCCTTTTGAAATTCCTGACTGGCAGCTATGTATATGGTATTGTGTGGAAATGCTGACAGAATGTGTAAAACAATTCTAAATACTTCAGATGTTGGTGTGTGTGTGTGCATTGACATGTAATGGTATTGTGTGGAAATGCTGACAGAATGTGTAGAAAAATTTCCAGGAATTAAGTTTGAAGCACTGACCTCTCACAGACATGCTTTGGCATGAAAACCTTTTGAGTCTGTTGTGAATATTTGGTATATGTGAAAGAAATGATTGCCTTTGTTATAAATTTGTTATTATTATTGTACAATGCTGCGAAGATGGATCATCACTCTGGTGGGAGAAATCAGAGATTCTAAGCGCTTGTGACCCATAGTGTTGCAGGCACCACTTCCTCAACCTTGATTTGTTTGAAGCCGTATGGCGGGCGCTGAAATGACCTTTCTGTGTCGATAGAGCCCTAAAACAGCAACAAACAAATCAGAGAAGACAAGCTCAAATACTACTTGCATCAAGTCCACGATATGCTTTCCTCATTTTTAATACTCTTTTTTTTGTCAGCATCTTTTGGTTAGTTAATGCATTGTTAGTGTTAGTTATCAATTTGTTTTTTTTTCACAGCCTCCCAAATAGTCATCTGAATTACATTAAGATAGTATGATAATTGCTGTATCATGGACCACACCACACTTGAGGCTTGTGTGCAATGCTCATGACATTTAGAGCAAACATTGAATTTGGTGGGTTGTACGTAAAATATTTTATGCTGTAAAAGTAAATGCCTACCTTTGTAATGGTTACTAATGCAAGCTGTCATTGAAAAACATATATCAGACCTGTGAATGTTCAGACAATCGAAAAAAAATCCTGTTTTGGGGACATTTTCAGTTAAACTATTAGCATTTCTGCCGTTTGCGACAATTTTGAAAATGGTGATTTAGAGGTCTGATATATGATGGATTGATGTTTGTGTGAACTGAGTCTTGTCTGACTTTGTGTTTGAAAAAATTCTTATGCTGTATCAAAGTTATTTTTATTATTATTATATGTGGCAAAAAAAAAAGTTATATTCTGTCGTGCAGAAACCTGTAACTGATCATTGGTGATGCTCTGATTCGATTATTCTAGAAATATCTTTGTGTGTGCTGTGTGTGACGTAGAGTGAGTCTACATATAATGTGTGTTATGCAGGTACATGTCTCTTTTATTTTATTTCATTGTTTTTCATTTTGCATTTCTTTGTGGATTCTCTTCCTCTTGCATTTTTCTCTCGTTCTGTTTGTTGTTTTTTTCTCTTTTCTTCTGTCATGTTTCCAGAAATATTATAGTATTGCTTGTACTGTACGTTTTTCGTCTGTATTTTTCTTGTGTGCTCAGAGGGACTGGTGTAGTGATAAACTTAAATTAACCCTAAGTTGAAATGTGTTTAGCATCAAACTATGATATTGCTTACTATTATTATTTGTTAGATCTCTACCACAAAGATTTAGATGTAAATATAGCATTAAACAAACAATTAAAGATGGCAATGCTATGGATTGAAGAACATAAGACAAACAGGTATTCAGCTGTCCGCAATCCCACATGATTAAATTAGCAATTTGCTCCTGCATTATTTTTTTTACTACCCAGATATGGCCAATAAATAATTGACTATTTTCTCTTTGGCTTCCATTTTATTTTTCTATGAAAATTAGGGAGTCACCTTTTATGAAGTATTTGCCGTTATTTATCTTATTGATATTATTATTATTATTATAATTTTAGTGCTTGTGTCACAAGTAACATTGACCTGTCCAAACTTGACTGTAATTGATATTATAAATTCAGCTTTGTAAGATATATGTGGATATCTAGTCTAGTCAATTTTGATTAACACAGTATGGCATATCTCCAGCTTTAGGCACCAAAGCAAAATATAAAAGATTCCCAGTCCCAGTCCGGGGGGGGGGGGGGGGGGGGGGGGGGGGGGGGGGGGGGGGGGG
>JARBEQ010249642.1:0-11255 GCA_030265355.1 Tritonia tetraquetra | reverse complement strand
ATAATTGTGTGTTCTGTCATTGTTCTTCACCTGAAGTTTTCATGTCTTTTTGGAAAAGGATATTTAAACAGTGTAATTGCCCTTCTCTGTTCATAAGGATGTACACAACAAAATTGTCAGTTCTAAAATTTTGGTTGTAGGTGTCCCCTTTTTTTTCATGCACACATTCCTGTTATCTCTCCTTGATACCTTTGTATAAAGGGTTACATTAACTGGGCACGGGATCCATCTTTAGGCCCAGGATGTTTGTATTAGAATATTTTCCATCAACAGTATTTTCCAGGTCACAGTGGGTTGACCACCTGCTTGGCTTAATATCTTGATCCAGAGAAATCCAGACTCATTGTGCTTACCCTACACTGTAATGGTAAAAGGGAATTGGATAAGAAAGAAGAAGAAAGTACTTTCCGGTGTGTTTTAATAACTGCTAGAAATGTGCAAAACCATCACATGGTGTTAATGAATGTTTTTTTACTCCTAATGCTCACTGGTTCAAAGAATTCATTTTGAGCACAAAGTCCTGGTTTGTCCATTTACACTTATGTATTTCTTTTGTGTGAGAGTTGACAGTTTTTGTCAGGTGGCTATCAATATTTTCTTCGGATGAGATAAGAATCTTCCTGTAAACACCCAACAAACAATCAATTGCAACATCCTTCTAGTCTTTTGTCCTTGAAATGAAAAAAACAAAACAAAACCATACATCATTTTTGTCATCATTTAGACAGCCTTGATTTACAATCTAGTTTATAGTATAAGTATAATTCAAACTCACATACTTCGAATTTGTCATGAGGGTAAAATGAAAGTCTAGGTTTTCTTTCCTTATAAATCATGAAGTTTATAATATTCAAGACAAGTGTCACAGTGCTCAAGCCTATTTAATCAGGGATCTATGGCACCATCACTTTCAAATACAATGACCTACAAGTCATGGTTATCAGTCTGTGATATAGCTACCATCTAGTTGTGGATGGGGTATAACTGTATAATGCTTTAAATAGTTGAGTATTTTCCCTTTTTTTCTGAGACAAGAAAATAAATATTTTATCTGATGTTCCCATTGACTGAATTATACAGATTTGAGTGGATTATTCCATTGACAAATATATCATGTCAGTAAATTTGGAAGGGCTTAAATTGCCCCCATATTATTGCCATTTATTGAAGCTTTGTTTTGGATAGGAACCTTTCATTAAGTTATGATGGGTGGATGTTTCTGTTTGGGGTTTCTTGTCTCTCTTTCTCTCTCTCTTCATGTTAACATAGCTTTCTTAGTTTTATTGTACCTGGTTTTGGTAAACTGTACATTAGTGCTTGGGGCCAGCCTTATGTTCAATGTTGAATGGTGCACTTAGTCCCCAATTATCTGGATGCAAATAACTTAGCCACTGTGTTTGGCTGAAAACAGGGCTCATGTCCTATGGTTACAAGTACAAGGATTTCAGACGAGAAGGGTGTCAGCCTACCGAGTCCATAATCCTTTATTTGCAACATGACCAATATACCAAGCTACATGAATGATAAAAGGCTGATACCAAATGGCTACTTTTTGAAAATGCTCTTCTATCGTGTGATAAATTGAAATTTCTGAAGGTCTTTCTTTCTTCTTTCTTATCCAGTTCCCTTTTACCAATACAGTGTAGGGCCTGCTCTATGAGGCTGATTTAACTCTGGATCAAGATATTAGGCCAAGCAGGTGATCAACCCACTGACTTTTTGTGGTAGGAAATAATTTTACCCGGGCAGCGGCCTTTCGGCCTACTCTTCTCGATTTCCAACTGCCAAGGGTTCTTCAACATGCACAACTTGCACACAGGACTTCCGAATTTATTGTCCGTCTCCGATAGGACTTGGTTCTTGATCCCACCTACCTTCATATGATCAGGGGAATGACAAATAGGTTTATACCGAGCTTTGTGAAGAAAAACAACAGTTGTCGCCGCTGGGATTCAAACCAGTACCTTTCGCTTCAAAGGCAAGAACCATACCTCTTAGCCACTGGGTTCCCTATTTCTGAAGATGCTGTTTGATAATTTGAAGAAATGAGCATTCAACTCTGGTGGGGGTCATTGACCTTGCGGTGGCCCCACAGTCAACAAATGTTTTTATTATCACGAGTTGGTGCAGTATATCGTAGCCTACAGTGTTGAAATTTATGGTTTTGTTAAGGCATTAGCAAATAATGTCATCCTATATAAAGCAAGTTGCTATAAGCTGATATCCATCTCATCATAATAATACTGCTGGGGGTACTTGTAGAAAATTGTCAAATAGCGCCTATTATCCATAATGGCAGTGCATACATTTTTGTTTACTCTCATGAAAAGGGTTTTTAATTTAGACTCTGTAGTTGTCACAATGGGGTTTTGCCAGTGTTTTTCATTAGCGCTTAAAAATCTGTGGATTTTATGAAAGTTGAGTGGCAGTCCTGCAATTGGAAATATGTTACTAGGTCTAGACACTTGATCAGGTCCTAGACATGGTTCCATAAAGTGTGTTATTATAGTTGGGCATGGTGCTGTATGATGCACACTGATAAAAACAACCACGCTTTTTTAAATACATTATAATAGTACATAATAAGCTGGAATCAATTTTTTAATCACATAATGCGCTTAACAGGAATAAAGCTATAACTTATACCTTTTAAAACAAGAGCCAGTAATGGTTTAAGTTTGATTCATTTAGATACTTGAATTTTAACACTTTTAGAAGCCCAGTTGTTACCATCCACCATGTGTTACTTGATCATGATTGTAGGGTTGAAATCAGTGGGGCATGTTTAGTTTTTTCTCTCTTTCTTTTTTTATCATTTTCTATTCTACCTTTCGGTGCCAGGATTTTGTTTTTTATGGTCTCTAATATGATTTGAAAAACACAAAATATATTATCCAGAGGTTTGTGTCAACATAATTGATCTGGAGAGGCATGGTATGGAGAGGATAGAGAAGAAGTTAAGAGGAGAGAGTGAAACAAGAGAAGAATGTTCTTAAAAGGAAGCAGGAAGAATATGAGTATGGTTCCAAACTGATATTATCAACAAAAATATTGAGAGGATGACTATTTGTACAGTTTTTAAAGAATATATAGGCCCTCCATGGGCCGGTTTGATTCATGCCACACATAGTTCAACTGACAGAAATATCAAATGTCTGGTAAAAAAAACCACTACTTGGTAATATAATCAGGGATAGATTGCATTACCGAATGATTTCGATTTTAATTTATTATTTCTGTTGGTTTGAAGAATCTACGCTCCACAAAATCCCAGTGTATATGTTTGTTTACATTTTTTTTCTATTTCATCCCTTTTGTGGCTCCAGTTGCTTGAACAGAAGGATGGAATAATTGAACAGAAGGATGAGCAGCTTGAACAGAAGGATGGAATAATTGAACAGAAGGATGAGCAGCTTGAACAGAAGGATGGAATAATTGAACGGAAGGATGAGCAGCTTGAACACCAAAATGTTGAGTTGTTCTTTAAGGCTAGGGAAGTGGAGGACTTAAAACGCCATATCCAATCCCTGAGACAAGAATTGAGGAGGAAGGAAGCAGCCTCTCTAAGTAGGGGTAAGTGGAAAGAACGATTTTGTTACATAGAGAATGCGACTTTCTGTTCTGTAATATAAACAGTCAACAGCTCTCATACTTGTGGTGTCGTGTGAATAGTGGGTTCTATTATTAGTCACAACATATATTGAAAGTCCAATGAAATGAAATCAATCTTTATAGGATAATACATTTATTATTAAAGACACACACATATGTAAAATGGAATAGAAAGTTAATATAAAATATTTGGACATATTGTGGATTCGTTCCTCACTAGCCAACGCTCAAACCAAGACTGTATCATACAACACACTCATTCCACACTCTTGCATTCAATATTCGTATCCCACACCCAAAGGAGTAATTTATGGCGTAGTCTAAAGAAGATGACAATAACGAAGATGGTAAGGAGATATCAAGAAAGTAGTGCAGATAGGGGCTGCTTTGGTACGAACGAACCACTAGGTGTAAGACGAGTAAGATTAATTGCACACTCACGCACACAGAGACATTGAGTACTGAGGCAAAGGTCACACACACAGACACAACAATACTCCTGGTTCTGGCCTTTGAAGTGAAAGGTTCCAGGTTCGAATCCCAGCGGCAACAGTTGTTTTTCTTCATAAAACTTGGTGCAAACATATTTGCCACTTCCCTGGTCCTATGAAGGTAGATGGGATCAAGAACCTTGTCCTATCGGAGATGGACAATAAATTGGGAGGTCCCATGTGCAAGTTATATAATGAACACTTGGCTATTAGATATCGAGAAGAATAGGCTGAAAGGTTGCTGCCCAGTCAAAATTAATTCCTGCCACAAAAAAGTCACAGTGGGCTGATCACCTGCTTGGCCTAATATCTTGTTTCAGAGTAAATCTGCCTCATAGAGCGGGCCCTACACTGTAATGGTAACAAGGAACTTGATAAGAAAGAAGAAAGAAAGACCTTCTTGTAACTTAGCGCTTTCGCTTTGTAAGGAGAATGTACTATGTTCAAATTCCGGCGGAGAAGTTTAGATTTTTTCCTTTGAACTTTGTTTAATTCCATATGCAATCAATTCCTATCGCAGATGGACTATACCTTAGAGGGCAGCCTTTGATATGATGTAAAATGTGTTGCCAAGAGTGTAAAACTAACAACTTTTGATAACATTTGACAAACTTGCGCAGATACTGATATAACCATACTGAGTCAAAATTGCCATTAAATACACAATGAACAAACGAAACAAACAAATTTGTAATATGTTCTATCATTTCCTCTCCAGGAGCCATTGTTTGGGACTTGCCTATAACCAGCGGCAATGAGGAAGAGTTTCCAGTGGCCAGATGTACTGTGTGTCTCTCCAACCCGTCCCAGATCGTGTTCCAGCCCTGTGGACATCTGTGTTGCTGTGACCAGTGTGCCTCCAAACTGTTTGGCAAGAAATGTCCTATCTGTAGGGAGACCAACGTGGCTCTGGATAAAGTTTACGTTATTTAAAATATGTATTGTAATAAATGTATTGTTGATGCTTAGTGTTTTAGAAAATAATCCATAATGTTGGTCAGTCAAATTACTACAGTAAAACTATACTTTGTGTGTATCTCTATGATACAACTACAATGCATAGTTATTTGTTCTAAGTCCTAGGGATAGTTTTTCTTGAAACCATGGTTGAGAAAATAAGACTATATGTAGTTATATAGGGACTTGCTGTTTACGTGCGGAGCATTTAACCTTATGTATCAAAGGAATGATTAAATTATTTTTGTCATCTTACTAATTCCTTACACCGTAAGGTACTAAAAGGTTATTGATAAAGAAAGAAAGAAAGATCTTACTAATTCATAGTATCTCAAGAAGACATTAAAAAATCTCTGTCAGTCTTGGTTTTAACTTTTCTTAGAATCACATATGTGCTTTCTATGGTGACAAAGTTTATCAAATCGATTCAATTCATATTCAAAATGGTGGTACAAACAGTAGGACATGATAGTAATAGGGTGTTTACTGACAAGTCACAAAGAATCAATGTGACAAAAGGATGTCAGTAACAATATTATTTTTCCATGTTATTTGCACTTGTACTATTTTTGTTTCATAATTCCTTGTTGTCCCATGTAAATATAGAACAAATTCTTATACATGTTGCAGCTAAATAATGTTTTAATGTTGATATTGATATTATTGGATAATGACGTGGTTATACCTTTGTTTGTCACACTTTTACTGTCTCCATTTCTTTTTTCTCTCTGACACTCTTGTCTCTCTCTCGTTTTTCCCCCTCTCTCTCTCTTTCCTCGTCTTTATCACTCTCTGCGTTTCCTCCTTTCCTTTTTTTATGTCATTGATTATTATGAACCTAAATTCTGTCATTTGTAGAGAACTTTCATCCTGGAGTTTCATTTTATTTTACATGTTTCAATTATGTATTTGATTCATACAGTTTCTTTTTTTGTAAGAAAAGAATATCTATCGCTTGTTAAAGAGATGATTTTTGGACTTTGATAATTGTTAAAAATATTAATCATTTATTAAAATGAAACTCCACTTACTTACTGTACAATATGAAATAATGACCCATGTTACGTACAATTTAATACTTATTTCAATTTGTCATCTGTAATTACTGTAAGATATGATTAATGTACATATTTCATGTTCACGCATGTAAATTAATTCCCCCACCTTTGTACATAGAAGATGTTATTGTGATTGGAATATGATACTAAATTATGTTATGTACATATGTATGATATTATTGTATATACTTATTGTTGATACACTCTGTTACACTATCCCTCCTTGTGTCTATATGATCAACTCTATCACATCTCTTGTACAAATCTCAATAATGTTTTTAATAGTGTTCACCTAGCATTCAAACCAATCATTTTTTATGATACTCAGTTCTTTTGTTTTAGAAAGCAAATTTGTTAGTTTTATGGGGGGGGGGGGGGGTTGGGTCATTGTTAAAAGTTATATTGTTGGAGTACACCTTCAGGATACATAAAAGAAAACATTCATAGCTCCAATGGCTGTCAGATATACATTTTTAACCAATCATATTTTTAATATTTTTACCTTGTGTTGTCATGTTTCTTTCTTGTTGGATAAAGTCTGTGTTAATTGAATAAGGCTGAAAGTAAGCTAGGTATATGCATGTGTAAATGGAATTAAACCAGTTTGATTATTATAATGATGCTCCCTGACTACCTTGTACAGCCAGGTACAAATTTTGATCTGAATGTAAGACATTTTGGACAAACAAATGGTCAGTGGGCTGTGTCTGACAATGTGAATCATGGATATGAGCATTCTTTGATATCCATATTCTGTTCATGGGATATTTTCTTAACTTGGCCTTGGTTTTTGCCCTCCATTAATCAGGGTATTAACCCTTTGCCACTCACAACATTTCACAATTTGCAGTTTTTCCCCTCACTAAAAGGGACATAACTTCTGTAAAAATTATATTATTATTCCTAGAAAAAAATTATAATAAGATAATGAAACATGATATGTGAATAAAACAACAGTGAGAAGAAAGAGAAATGAATAAGCCACTCACAGGATTTACAGTTTTATTATAAAAGTAATATTTTGTTATCATTTATTCCCCCATTGTCATAATCAAAATGGTCTAGTCATCGCAAAACGTGAACAGCTTTGACAGGCTGTAACTTCGTGACCGTTTGGCTGTCGCTCACAATTTTACATAAAAACAAGAAGAATAACTAAGGAAGAGACGCGTCAAACAGCGACATAAACAGTTCTATTTTGTGATCGCGGCTTGAAACGAAGTGAGAGGCACCTTTACCACTTTTAGCGGGAGGAATCATCATGAAACCAAGACCAGTTTTCAATCGAGTCTAGTTTCGCTTTGAATAGATACACAAGAATAGAATTTACATCATTACAATTGGAAATCATTCTGGAAAAGGACAAATCGCTGTGATTCAGATATTTTGTAGTGATTCCAATGAACCGAGAGTAGACGCGGACGATTACAGGCGATATGAGTGTGAATTGGTAGCTAGCAGTACCGGGCGATGTGAGTGGTAAAGGGTTGATTTTGTTTTCTGAAAGTATATGTAATGACGTTAATGACTTTGATTCTTTAATTTTACTTATCCTTCTGCTGAATCTGATTGAATCAGGCTTTGATGATTTTTTATATTAGTCTGTACAGGTTTTTGTTATTTTACTTTCTTCTATTATTTGATGTATCATGAATTTATTGAATTTGCTTCCAATACATGGCTTACTATTTTTGTCATATCAATTAGGATTCATTTTGACAATTATCAGTACACATTGACATGCTGAAATATTTTAGAGTATTTTGAGAAGAAGGATACTTGAGTAGTGTATGATGTGGAGTTTTATGTTTGTAAAATATTGCATACATGATCAGTGTAGAATAACGACTGTGTTAGTTAATGAATTGTTGGGTTTCTTTAGTGGATGTCAGTTATATTGTTTCACTTGGCTTTTTAATGGCAACCTTTGAATTCAATGGCAACTGTTAAATGTAGCATTTTGATTTGTTTTGTAGATGGTGTTAATGCTAATGTGTAGCATTACAATTTAGTGTGTATGTGTGAAAAGACTAAGGAGTTTTGTGGTCCAAAATGCCTGAGGGAAATAAGCTATAGTAAAGTCTTCTTCTGTGTGGTGTTTTCAGAATTGATGGTATCAGGATATCAGTATCATTAGAGTTAGGTGATTGCTGGCCAAGAGGTGAGAGCTAGTTTGAAGGCTGTGACGGTGTTTGTATGGATGCAAGATTCATTTATTTATTGCTTGTTAAAACTTAACAACCTTGTTATTGTTTTTTTGTTTATTTACCTCTGCTTTACAGCTTTATTCACTTAACTGCATATTGGCCATTAGCAATGTTTCAGTGTTTCATTTTGTATGCATTTATTTTGTTGGTCAAATACAGTGATCTCCGCCTAAGAACCTGCCAGTCCGAAACATAATTTTCTCGATATATTTCTCATCTCTAAGAACTCGGCCACATTTATAAAGGCTCCATAAGAACTCGCTGTTTTAACGGATTTCGTGCTCGGGTATTAAAAAAATATACAAATCAAAACCAAACTCCTCAGTTGAAGTGAGTGATAAATGAACAAGATGGCTACGGCTTAACTTACGTCAATTCACCTTCATTTACAGCATGAAAAAGAGCCGCCCTCACATGGGTCATGTCAAAATGTTTCCCTAGCAAAGGGAGGTAATTTACAATGGCCAAAAGAGGAATTAACTACCTCATATATAGGATTGATTGCTCCCCTTAGAAATTTGTGTAAGAACCCTGTCCGCCTTAGAACCCGCTAATGCTGTCTCCCGATGTGCAGAATCTTAGGCGGAGACCACTGTGCTAGTTTTTTATTTTTGCATTTGCATATTATAACAAGATGATCCATGATAGTGTTCAAAAGGCTTTGGTCCTTTGTTCAATTTTGTGTTAAACTTAATTTAGATTAGTTTTTAACAAACTAATTGAATATCAGATGTGTTCTCTATGTCGGCAAGGGACTTGCAGTAAGATTTTGAGGTGTTGTTTTAGAGGAAGCTCACTATGGGCTGATCACCTGCTTGGCCTAATATCTCGATCCAGAGTAAATCCGCCTCATAGAGCGGGCCCTACACTGTAATGGTAGCAGGGAACTGGATAAGAAAGAAGAAAGTTTTAGAGGAAGTCAGATCTTGATCACTATCTCATATTGAACATTTGGCTGCAGGCGTGGCTGAGAAATTATGATTTTGGTTCCTTTCCTTATGCTGCCAATGGTATAATAGATTTGGATTCTGTAACCACCACCTTTGACTGAGTTGTACAGATCTGCCAGATCTGTCTGGGGGGTGAATATACAGGCAACAGTTAAAGTAATGATGGTGCTCACAGTAGCAATCAAGACTTCTAGACTTTGTAGGCTGATGACAAGAAACAATCAGCTGCATGTTTTACGCAGACTTGGATCTTTGATTATAGCGTCGCTTTGAGATGGACACAAGGCTGGTCCCATTGGCTACACAAAAGGAAAGGGAGTTTTGTACATAATGATAAACGTTAAGATTGATATGGCAGCAAGCTATCATTGGAGAACTCACTGTCATGAATTTCATGATTCATACTCATTGTTGTATTTTTAGTTTCCTCTTTATTTTTTATTTATTTATTTTTTGGTTTTGCTGGATTTTTACCACTGTTATCTTTTATTTAACTCTGATAACTGTTTTTTAAAATCACTATACTTTGTTGATATGATTTTATGATTATATAATATATAACGTTTGTACATATTCCTTTGTGCACATACGAGAAAAATAATATAATATGTAATATTATTGTAGAGTAGTCAATACTAATTCATTTATCATCCTAGTACACGATTTTTAAAAGTTCTTAAAATACGATGTCTCATTTCTCTGTTTCCCAATTTGCAAGCAGCAGCTTTCCGCAGCAACTCTTTGATGCAAATAACACTTGAATCTTTTTCTAGATAATTTACAAGCTGTTCTATTTCTATATTATATATTTATATATCATGGATTTTGGTCTGTATAGGAATGTTACGTATTGGTACAAATCAGAATTTTTAGAAATGACATTTGTTTTACAGTAACTGGTTTTCTTACTACATGATAAGTTTTATCTACAATCCTATTGCTAGTATAGGTGATTTGTTGAAACATCACATAAAACTAGAGGCTTTCTTTCTTTCTTATCCAGTTCCCTTTTACCATTACAGTGTAGGGCCAGCACTATGAGGCTGGATTTCTGTGGATCAAGATATTAAGCCAAGCAGGTGATCAACCCACTGAGACCTTTGTGGTAGGAATTAATTAAACTAGAGGCACTGGGTCAAAAACTGCCATTTTCCCTTTTTTCTCCCTCTCTTCTTTCCCCAAGAATTCTTTTTTTCTCTTAAACTTAAACTTCACCTCCAACTTTCTCCCCCTCTAGAATTTGTCTCCCTCTTCTTGCTTTCTTTATCTCTCAACCCAGCTCTTCCGTCTTCTTTCAACCAAAATAAAACCAAACCTCAAAGTCTTAAATAGAAAATATACACTGCTTTAGGTTTACCTTATTTCAGAACACACCTTTACACAGTCTTATACTTATAGAAATGATGTGTTGAAACACAATTCATTTTGGTAAAAAGACTCTTTGAAACTTTAGCTTGTTCTAGGGGTTATTTCATGACCAATAAACAAGTTGGATTTTATTATATTATGACAGTTTTGCCCTGCTTAATATCAATGAAATTTTTATCCATGTACTTTTTTCAATATTCAACGATGAGAATGAATTTCTATATTTGAGGGGTGTGGGGAGGAAAATAATGCGTTAATTATCTAAATCTGGGAATATTTGAAAATGAATTCTATATCCAATAAATTGTACTCGTTTTTACACATGAGTGAGTTGTTGACTGTCAGTTTTTCACTCTGTTGTTCAATATTACGTCTGGTTTGTTTTTTCCCCTCTGGTTTTTCCTAAATATTCAATTGTCTCCCTTGATTTTAAAACCAGTGAAAGATTTCTGTAAACTCTGGAGTGACAGTACCCAACGAGAAAATGGACGTATTTCTTTTAATCTTATATATAATGTCTCCACAAGTTCATCAGCCCTCTCCTTTATGGCACACCTTGTTGTGGTGGAGAGGCTTGAGTGATCTAATGACTTTGAGGGCTATACCAAACAG
>JARBEQ010249620.1:0-11259 GCA_030265355.1 Tritonia tetraquetra | reverse complement strand
GTAGATTTACCACCCTGGCGTTGGCGGACAAGGCGGGACGTGTGGTACATTTACGGCGAGTGGGGTAGCAGGGTTAACTTTATGAAGTAGTTCCTTGCCCGACACACCCCTAGACGGGGTTTATATCTACCGGAAACGCTTGATATAGCAGCCCTATATCTACCGGAAACGGTTGACGTCGAGGTGTCAGAATGTTATCTCTTAGACATAAAGCTAGAACAAGGTAGGTACTTTAGGGGTTTAGGGTTGGGTTGAGGAAGCAGGTCTATTTCAGGCACGGAACGCAAGCGGCCAAGGCAGGTCTATTGCGGGCACGGACCGCATGCCTTTAACTTTAATAAAAGGTTCTTAACTCCCGTAACGCTAGTCCCGCGAAATCGGATGTCTATTCTGGTTTTCAACAAAGCATGATGCACGCGCAGCCGCTGGCTCAAACTTCGAGCAATGAAAACAACACTATTTTCAATTCATGAAAAAGACGAACCCTAAAATCCACTGTATATATTTATAGGCTGTTATTTATAAACTTGACCTTGGTTTCCCCACAGTTTTGTCATTAACGGAAGTTACAAAGTTTCTATAAATAGAGGTGTAGGGGTCTAGCTGGCGCAGGGCAGTACATTTACTCCTGTCGCCTTATCAAGGCCGTCACGCACAGGGAAGTAAATTTACGCCCGACGCCCTACTCGATTAATCGTGCTTGCCGGGAGTAAATTTACTCCCGAGAACCTTTAAAAGTTAAAAAAGGAACACTTTCTTTTCTTTATAATTTATACTCACACTGCTAAGTCAGTGCATTTTGTACTTCTCATCATGGTTTTCATGTTGGGGAACTGTGTAGTTCTTAGGGTGCCTGCCCCCAGATATGTGCTTCTCTTGACTGTGTGTCATTCAAAATTGTGGCCAGACGGCATTGTGTGTGAAACGCTTATTTACTTCTGTATGCTGAAGGTCCTGGATTCAAATCCCTGCGGTGACGTAATGATTTTTCCTTTGGACTTTCTCAGAAGAGCTCTGACCCTGACCTTGTAGATTCCTTCAAGTTTTATAAAAATCAGAGATGGACTGTATAAATCGGAGACTTTGCCTTTTTAAATGGCCTACTGATGTGTTGAAAAGTGCATGAAACTAACAACAACCCCTAAACAAACGTAATGCCACACATCGCCATTAACCGTCATTGCTACAGACAGTCGAGTAAATGGGCGGTGTCGTATTTTTGTCTATTTTCACACATGTTAAAGAGCGTAGAGGAAGCCGTTACTGTAGCCAGAAGTCTAGACAACACATTGCGGCTCATTGCATTCTATTGCTGTTTACCCCATGTGTGTCCTATGTTGTCTATTCGCTGCTTATTTGTCTCCCGATTGTTGCTAGAAGTAGCAGGTCGGATATGTATATATATTTTTAAAATATCATTAAAAATTGGGAAAATGAGAACGATGGGAATTTGGGTGTCATTGACGTTATGCAGTATTGAATATTGTGCAACCCCGGCGTCCAGAGGTCATTTCCATGAAAAAAATACCAAGCCAGGGTTACAAGGATTAAGATTTATATGATCTCTCTCATTTTCTTTTCTTGTTCCAATAGGTTGTTTGTGTGACAAAGACAGTCTATGGAACACAGAGTTCGTAAGCGAATAAGAGAAGCAAAGTCAAGGGCCAGGCCAGGTATTTTGTGGAGAATTCTTGTATTGCTAATTGATTTTTGTATTTTTTAGGAAGAGTGTTACTTGAGAAAAGGTTTAAGGATGAAGAACGATAGTTTATTCAATTAATTACATTTAATGATTAATGTGAACAGGTGAGATCAAACAACAGTCGTAAAAAGGCAACATTCTGATTGACAAATTTAAAACAGATAATTTCTGGATTATGACTATCTGAGGCGTTGTTACGCATGATAAATTTTTACAAGAGATTTAAATCTCTGAACTTTTAAAAGTTAATCAAAACTTTGTAATTTTGTAAATATGTGCTAGGGTTGAATTAGATTATATTAAATAATATCATCAAAGAAAGCTTGAACTGCAGAAATCAAAGAACTGGTGTATTATTATATTTTTATTTGTAGCCTAAAGTGTTAGATTTCTTATTGGTGTTAAGTAAGCAACAGGAATAATCTCAAATTTTACATTGTCAAAAAAAAGTCTAACTTTAAGGTTGTTGATGGCAATATTTTTTAGGAGAGATGGATAACGACCCTGAAGCTTGATGCTGAGTTCAACGAATATCGGATGATTTCTCGTACAATATTTATTTCTTGAACTGTTAGTATTAGCTAAAACTGAAAACCGTGTGGAGAAAGGATTTTTAAGTCAGAAATGACACAGTGTTGTGGCCAGCTCCATGTCCAGCATTGCTGAACACAGAGTTGGAAAAACTTTGGATCAGGTAGATAAGTCAAGCAGGTTATCTTCAATGGCACAATGAGCGTCACATAATTTAGGTGTTGCCCAAGTTTTGTCCATAACAATATTTTTACTGTCGCCTTTGGTGGTAAACCCCTCGGCTATAAGAAAACTGAGTAGGCAAGCCGGAAAAATAGTAACAATAAATAAACACTTGTTATGTCTTGAATTGTTATCATTTCCAATAAGACGCTGAAGCACAGCTTGCCTTGTCCTGTGTGATTCTGGCCTGTTTTGATTTCTTATGTTTAATAACCCTTTTCAACTTTCGAATGAATTTCCAGAATTGTCCCAAGAACACCATGGCTGGTCACGACATAATTATGCCAAAGAGTTTGACCTTCGAAAGGAGATAATCAACGATAATGTTCTACGAGTTGATGCCTCACAAGTATCTATTGAGGAATTCAGAGAAAAATATGAAAAGACTTTCACCCCTGTGGTTATCAAAAACATTCAAGCTGACTGGGCTGCCTCTTACAAATGGAATCCAGGGGTATAGTATTGTTTTTGTTTTGTAGTCAATAGTGTATATATTTCGCCCATGCAGTGTTGTGCCCAGTTCCATGTCCAGTGTCCAGCAATGCTGAACACAGTGTTGAAAAACTCTAGATCAGGTAGATAAGGCAAGCATGTGATCAGCCCATTGGGAATGGCACAATGAGCGTCACATTTTTAGGTGTTGCCCAAGTTTTGGCCATAACAATATCTACTGTTGCCATTGTGGTAAACCCCTCAGCTATCGGAAACCTGACAGATTTTGCTGCATTGTAGTATGGTTTTTGACATATAGTAGTTGTTTTCAGATCGTTTTTGGAAGATGAGGACATTTTTTAAAGATTATCTTCTGACAATTTGATTTGTTTAATCTTAAAAGGTGTCAAACTCTTAGCTCTATAATAGTTGTCTTGTTACAAATTATCGAGTGACAGAAATGACACTTTGTTTCTAAAATGATATTGTATGTATTTTTTTCCAATAGAGATTGGCCAAGAAGTATCGCAATCAACGTTTCAAATGTGGAGAGGACGACGAAGGGTATTCTGTGAAAATCAAATTGAAATACTTTGTGGAGTACATGCATCAAACCAAGGACGACAGTCCTCTTTATATATTTGACAGTAGTTTTGGAGAGGTAAGACACCTGTTTCCATCATATACACAACTATTTGGGTATTTCTTTTTAACAGGTGGGCGCTGAAATGACCTTTCTGTGTTGATAGCGCCCCAAGACACACCAACTTTTTAACAGGGTATCTGTGCTGCCCTTAAAATACAGAGGTATTCTTTGTAAAGCCCTGGAATATGATAAAATACAACAAATCCCTGGAAAAACACTGGAATTTGTATTTGTGTCCTGGTAAAGCCAGAGATGACTGCTGACAAATATTCCATCTATTTTTTTATAGTCTTCGTGTGTAAATTTTTAGTTTTGTGCAAAGTTTGACTTCAATCAGATCGATCTAGAAACTTTTTAAAAATTGTGTGTTTGCTGTTGTTTTTCAACTGTACACACCTTTTCTCGCTGGTGTGTGCGCGTACAGCTTAAAGGGAACGCTGCCTGTGACCTCGTGACCTCTGTCATCTTCTTCCTAAGCCTGCCCAGTAGTTTTGTTTTTGTCTTCAATTATTTTTGTTGCTTTGTTCTCATTAACCTCTAATCTAATCCAATTGTTTCTTATCTTTATAGCTTCTAGTTTTGCCAACTATTCTAGAAAATTTAATTTCCGTTGCCCCCTCTTTTTTTTGTCACTTGTCATTTTCATGTTACCATAATAGAGTGATTTTTTCCTCCCTTCTGTCTTGTAGCATCCAAAACGCCGCAGGTTACTAGAAGACTTTGAAGTGCCAAAATATTTCCGTGATGATTTATTCAAGTACTCCGGGGAACATAGACGCCCCCCATATAGGTAAGTGAATAAAATAGGTGTGGGGACCCGGGGTGGTAAAATAGATAGGTCCTCTGTTCATCAACAGGGGGGGAAATGATGGTTGCCGCCCATGGACTACGTCATTCCTAGTGGTCCAAGAGTGGCATCTTGTCTGATCTCGCTCTTCTCTCTTTCCTTTTTGTACCCCACAGCGATCTGGGGTTTATAAATGGGCCCTCCACCAACAGGGGGTGCAGCTCCACCAGTGGTTGTGGCCACCCATGGACTGCGCGTCTTTTCTAGTGGTCTATGAGTGGCATCTAGCTACCTTTAATTTCTTTGGAGCCATGTGACGGGCGCTGAAATGACCTACCTGTGTCGATAAAGCCCTAAAACAGCAAAAAAAATTAATTAAAAAATAGGTATGGAAATGTGTAAACTTCCATTGGGACAAAACAGGGACGTAGAACGTTTCGGACAACAAAGCCCTTCCTCAGCTAACAGAGAAATACAGAACATATTACACAAAAACGTGGGTTGATCACCTGCCTGGCTTAATATCTTGATCCAGAGAAATCCAGAGAAAGATTACACGAAAATGGGTAGAGAACTCTCACACAATTCAACTAGGACTTGTCGCCAAAAGAGGTCAAACTAAACTGACGGAAATGAAAAGATGAATGTGGGACGAGAGGGGGATGATGTAATAGGAGTTCACACCCGTCTGTGAAGAGAAGGTGTTTGGACTGGACTGGATATTTGTGACATGTCGGTGGGGGACAGAAGAGAGATAACAATAATCGTAGCCTGGTTAGAGTAGTAAATGGTAACCCATCTTATACGGTTAGACCTTGACACTAAAATGGGCAATTTGATTAGCTAACACATTTCCTATTAAAAAACAAGATGTTTTTTTCAAGTGTCGAAATAATTATTATATATATTGAAAAAAAATTGCAATTGTACATGTATACACAGTGGGCTGATCACCTGCTTGTCTGAAACTCTATGACCCAAAGAGTTTCCGGCTCTGTGTGCAGTTGTGTTTGGTGGTCGGGGTATCTTTGTTCCTTTCATGACTGAACAAAAGACTCGCCCACTGCTCCGCTGTATTAATGGGGTTCGATTAAACAAACACACATTTATGATCCGAAAGTGATGGTACGTCATGATTTCATGAAACATATATTTCTATTTCCAAACAGGTGGTTTGTGATGGGGCCTTCACGTTCTGGTACAGGTATCCACATCGACCCGTTGGGCACGGGTGCTTGGAATTCCTTAGTCTTTGGACATAAACGGTAAATACGTCTCATTGTCTCATTGTTCTTTTAAAAAGTAAAGTATAGCATAACACTTATATAGCGCATATCCACGAAATTCACCATGCTCTATGCGCTTTACAATGTATAGTTTACCCCCGGCAGGCCATAACACTCCTGCATCCTTCTCAACTCCATGGGGAGTATACAGTGCGAGATGCCTGTTAGGCGCTTCAGCACTAGCATTCTGCCAAGATCATTCGCTGCCCTCGGCCGAGTACTCATTTACACCTGACTCGAGTGAGGTAAGCAGAGTTAAGTGCCTTTCCTACGGGCACAGCGCCCAAATGGTCCCACGTCCAGACACTGATCACGATCAATGTAACTTGACCACGCTGACCGGTTTAGCGTGCTAACCGTCCGACCACCAGCGCCTTTTACTCAATTAAGCTTTGACTTTGATTACGATTTTAATTGAAATTTAAGTGAGGCTGGCGCTAGTTGATGAATGGTGAGGATTAAACCTACGCTTGCAAACGGCAACTCTGTCGACCCAGAGATAGTCTTCTTCTTCGCCTCTCAGCTCCCTGTGGAGCACAGGCCGTCAACAAAGGCTTTCCACTCTCTCTTGTTTTGAGCTAAGGTGTCGGCTCCCTCCAAGTCTTCCTTTCCCTTTTCATCTCCCTCTCTGTCTCTCTTCTCCGTGTTGTTCTTGGCCTGCCCCTGGAGATAGTGACCCACACATTCTACCTACTGAAAAAAAAGTTCTAAAGTTTGAAGTTTAACACTCTTTTCAATACATCAAGGTTGTGTCAAAGGTCATATCTACCAATTGAGCTATCCACTGCTTTGATATATATTGGACCATCAAAAAAAAAAACGCTTATTATTTCATAGCTTGAAGAGTTCTAAAAATAATTCAAAAGAAATTATCAGGGTTCCTAGGCAGTCCTTGAATTCCAGGGATCTCTTGATAAGCCACTGTTTAATTTTGACAATTTTGTTTCTATCCAGGTGGTGTCTCCTTCCAACAAACACACCACGTGAGCTAGTCAAGGTCACCACTGGCACCGGGGGAAAACAGAAAGACGAAGCTGTTACGTGGTTCACGCACATCTACCCCAAGGTCATGAGTCCTGATTGGCCCAAACAATACCAGCCCGTAAGTCTCTCTGCCGTCTGTCTTTTGGATGACCTATGCATGGTCGCTGTCAGAGAATAAACGTACAATTGCGGTTTCTCACTTTTTATATTCGGACCAAAAGACACCTTATCATTTGATAAACTCTCTCTTTTCAATGGGAAACATGTCAGCCAATCAAAATGCATATTTTTGTGTCTTGATCTAACCGTTATAGCATTTTTAGTATTCCCATGTGCTCACAGTGGGTTGATCACCTGCTTGGCTTAATATCTTGATCCAGAGAAATTCAGCACTCCTAGTGCGGGCCCAACACTGTAATGGTAAAAGGGAATTTGATAAGAATGAGAGATCTAACCGTACAAGTTTTTCCCACCTCAAAATTTAACGGTCAAAATGTACATTTACATCACAAGGGGGAAAAAAAAAGAAAAATGTCACCAGTGTTGTTATGGTTGTTGATTGTGTTAATCTTTGATTGATTGGGGTTTTTTCTTTCACTCTGCCATGAACTAGGAAGACCAATAGCATTTTCATACCTTGATTCATCATTCTCTGGTGCCTGCTCCCCTCCAAATCATTTATATTGATTATATTGCTTTAACGCATTATGCAGAGCTCTCCTGTATTCATGTGCGTCTCTCTATGTTTGTTGTTGTCGTCCCCACCAAAAGGAAAAAGTTGGGCCTCTCTTTGCTCGGAGTTAGATTTCACACCAGTGGGCGGTGTCGAATGATATATGCACATGAATGACTCGACTAATGAACCACCTTTTTTGGGGTGGCTAATTAGTTCAGTTGGTTAGAGTGTGGCCTCTGTATCCGGCTAGGCTGTGTTGTTGTACGCCCCAGGGTGGGTTCGCTTCCCATCATCGTCTTTTCCACTTTTCTTTCTATGGCTGTTTTTCTGTGTTTTTTGGCACTCATAACATTTTCATACCTTGATTCACCAATAAGTTTGTTCTTTCTCTGTTTTCTTTCATCAGCTGGAAATAATCCAAGGTCCAGGAGAGACGGTGTTTGTGCCAGGCGGGTGGTGGCACGTTGTCATCAATCTAGACGACACCGTGGCTGTCACTCAAAACTTTTGTAGTACCGTCAACTTTCCAATTGTCTGGCACAAAACCATCCGGGGAAGACCCAAACTTTCTCGGAAATGGCTGAAGGCGTTGAAGGTAGGTTGAAGGTCATTTAGGGCACTGAATACAGACCTGCCAACAATCCCGAATGTTTGTCGCTGATCCCAAATTCTTGGTGTGTGCGTCAAGGAAAAAATTGTAATAATAATAATATTCCCACGCCAAACTTTTGACAAACCCACTTGACGCAACTTCTGTAAAACCGACTGAATGGCAGTTCCATCTGGTAGGGTGTCCTCTATATTAAAGTATGCAGCCGTAAATCAACGCAGAGAGAGACAAGTCTAGAAGCCTCCTCTAATTGTTTGTTTTTTGTTTATAAATCAGCATTCATGCATATTATGATAGTCTGGTTAATAAGCCCGATCATCATTATTTCTATGGATACATTCGAGAGGATGACAAAAACTCTGAGGTGGCAACCCCTCCACTTATCTAGGAAACATTGGGGTAATCTCCTACTTCCCCAAATCAAATGGGTTCAAAGTAATAGGCGTGTGCCAGACTCAAGGATTGATTACATTGTCATGCATCGAAAAGGACTATCTAAGCTTGTAGCCTCTAAGAGGATGTCACTGAATAGGGATCAATGGCGATCGGAAAGTTTGTGTATCATGCATAAAAACCTTACACCGAAAGGTACTAAAAAGGTTATAAAGAAAGAAGATTATTAAACAGTGAGGATTTGTAATCTCTTCATGATGGGGAAACGACTCCAGCGGTGACATTACATCATAGTTATAAATAAGTCTAATTGCGTTTTGATTCCCACAGGCTCTACGTCCTGAAGTGGCGGCCATGGCGGAATCCGTGGACCTGAAGACACCAACAGGTTTTAATTCTGACAGCTCCAGCTCTGCCTCATCATCTTCCAGTGACAGTAGCTCCGAGTCTGCCGACAGCGACAGTGATTCGGGATCCGAGTCAGCTGCTAGCAAATCGTAAGTTTGGTCATTTTGAAAGTCATCAAATCCATTTTTATTGGAGAATCCTGGTTTTTTTCATAATATTTTTCCTTCTTTCTCTCTATTAATGTCCTGTTTTTTTATAGTCTTGTCCTGTTTTGTTTTTTTTAGTCTTGTCCTGTTTTTTTATAGTCTTGTCCTGTTTTTTTATAGTCTTGTCCTGTTTTTTTATAGTCTTGTCCTGTTTTTTTAGTCTTGTCCTGTTTTTTTATAGTCGTGTCCTGTTTTTTTATAGTCTTGTCCTGTTTTTTTATAGTCTTGTCCTGTTTTTTTATAGTCTTGTCCTGTTTTGTTTTTTTATAGTCTTGTCCTGTTTTTTTATAGTCTTGTCCTGTTTTTTTATAGTCTTGTCCTGTTTTTTTTAATAGTCTTGTCCTGTTTTTACTTTGGTAAAGTTTGGCAGGCCTGAATGAGGTTTTAGCTTTAAATGGTTTTTCATTTCATTACGATATTAATTTTTTTTTCTTGCAGTAAAAGGTCAAGGCGAACAAAATCTCGATCGCTTACTCCGAACGGAAGCAGCACCAATGTCAAACCCAATGTCAAGCCATGGCCGTCATCGTCGTCTTCTAGTCAGCACCATGTTAGGTCTCGGTCTAAATCGCTGTCACGTTCCAACATCTGCGTGGCCAAGGAGAGACCGAGATGTGAAGGTCACCAGAGTCATAGTCGAAGTTCTATCCATTCTCCGAGGAATTCTCGCTGATCCATTGAAATACAAGCATATCAATATCATATATATATGACACATCCACCCGAATCGGTCCTGAAGGTACAACTTGAAGAACAGAGAAATGAGCTGGTGAAACCAATTGTGTGTTAAACCCAGAGCCATTTGTTCAAATGAATAAAGCTTGGCGTAATTATAGAATGGCCCCCCATAAGAGCGGGGGCCCCAGCCCAGTGCGCATTGGGTCTAGTAAAACCTTTTACATGTTTCTGATCAAAACTTAAATTGAAATGTAAAGATGTGACAAGGGTCAATTGAAGGGAATGAACTGGTTTCTTATCGAGTACTTATAACTAAAAAAATATCAAATTGTACCATTTAAGACCGATTCGTTACAATGGGTCACATATATACGTGATTTCTTAAATCATTATTATCTGTGTTCGTATGTTAAGCGAAGACATTACATTTGTCATGCTTTATTTGGGGCGTTGTGTGATTTATTTCCTGAATTTTACCGTTTTTGAAGTTAATTTTTATGATTTTTCCCCACAACCATTTTTATTCCTTCTGTTTGTTTGACGTGGAAAACTTGTTACAATGTTCAAAATTATTTTAGCGTTGTTCAATACAATTTTTTTACACGAGATAATGAAGGAGTAAAATGTTTTCACAAATTGTTATAATAATGATGATGATAATAATAATGATAGAGCTCTACTATCTAATGAGGAAATGTGGACCTTCCAGAGTTTTCATGGCTCTGCCCTGGAGATTCACGTGGAATCTTCTCAAGTTGATTGAACCGGCTTCGATATGACCGTTATGTGTTAAAAAGGGCGTTAGACTTCAAACTTTAGAACTTTGTTAGAACAATTCAATTGCATCACACATTAACACTTGCCTTATGTGGAAAAATATCCATAGTTTTCTTATAGCGGAGGCAACAGTAAATATTGTTATATGGTCAAGACTTGGGCAGGACCTAAAAATGTGATGCTCATTGTGCCATTCATTGTTTGGACGCAGTGGGCTGATCTCCTGCCAGACTTATTTACCTGATCTAGAGTTTTTTCAACACTGTGTTCAGCAATGCTGGACATGGAGCTGGGCGTAACACTGCTTGACGGTAGCATGCACTATGGCTTACAAATCACACAGTCACACCTACACACTCGTTGCATGGCTTAGTATTGTAGGACAAGATTTTTTTGTGTGGAGATACCAGTCTTAGGCTACCACCTTTGACCTTCTCATAGAACATCCCAACAGTAGCTGATTGTAAACTGGATCAGTGATGATTGTAATCATGACTGAATAAACCTTCCAGTCGGCTTCTCTTGGCAATTCCTCCTCAGCGACGTTCAATCTATTGGGGTAAATTTTGTATCATTGGATAGAGGAATTGCTGCCCAAAATACTCACACCAGGATCTCTAAATATTCAAATTCCGACTTATGCTCGACTCTATCGGAACTTTTCACGTATCTGTTGGTCTTGTTTTATTAGTTTGCTCGAATGGGAATTTGGGAAAAAATTGGAGAATTGGATAAAGTTTTTGTTGGGTTTTTTTTAATTTGAAAATCGAGGTAACATCAACCATTTATAACAGACAAGCAGGGACGCCCGACGGTTATCGGGTTATAAGAGATGCGATGCACTTAATCAATAAATGTTGATCACTTTTAGCCAACCTGTTTGTAAATGTAATGTCATACCCTGTTATGATATAAACAATAATATATCAGAGGACGCGGTCCGCCACAGATGAAAGATAACCCAGAGGGACTCCCACCTTC
>JARBEQ010249609.1:0-11259 GCA_030265355.1 Tritonia tetraquetra | reverse complement strand
ACCGCGGCTTACGACAACACCGCCTAGCCGGAGACAGAGGCCACACTCTTACCAATTGAGCTAATTAGCCACTCCCCTTCAATTAATTTATTCCTTTTCAAAGCTTACTTTCTTTATTGTGTGTTTTACACCCGTATGACAATAATACTTTGACAGCTTATGATTCAATCATCCAGTTTGGACAAAAATTGTGGTTTAAGTCACAGTTTCTATTTCCGAGGTTCAAAGTCATATTATGTCAAAAAAGTCATTTTTCGTTCATCTTTATCGCTCATTTTCTCTGTTGAATGTCTTACACCCCTATGACACAAAGTCTTTGGTTTTAATCATCTAATTTTGATGAAATAAAAAAACATGCTCACAAGATAATTTTCTGTCACATACAAAAATAATGTATAATTTTTTTTTTGAGACTAATGCTTCTTTGACTGGGCCCTCACATATTTTGTCTTGTACAAACAACTTAGGGGGTCCCAGTGGCACAGAGGTACATTTCTCGCCTCTGAAGTGAAACGTACTGGGTTCAATTCCTAGCAGCGACACTGTCGGGTATTTTTCTCCTTGAAACTCGGTGAAAACCTATATGCTACTCCCCTGATCCTATTCAGGTAGGTGGGATCAAAGAACCGAGTCCTATCGGAGATGGACAATAAACTCGGAGGTCCTGCGTGCACATTAAAGAACCCCTGGCAGTTAAAAATCGATAAGAGTAGGCAGCAAAACCGCTGTCCGGGCAAAATTAATTCCTACCACAAAGGTCACAGTGGGTTGATCACCTGCTTGGCTTAATCCTTTGATCCACAGAAATCCAGCCTCATAGTGCTGGCCATACACTGTAATGGTAACAGGGAATTGGATAAAAAAGAGAAAGAAGAACAAACAACTTACTGCGTCAGAACAAGGTTCATCACAGTTGACATTCTGTAGATCGATTGGAAAGTTTGATGACCTTGTTGATGCTAAACGTCCAAGAGGAGTCGTGGAGGAAGGGAGATAATCACCCGCATCTGTAGCACAATAGTATCTAACCTCTGCTTCAGCAAGATCTGTTCCTTTGAGTTCACTTGTTACCTATTTGAAATATATGTAGAATTTTTTTTTTAAAGTGACACCATATGATTCAATTCAATTCAAATTCAGTTACTTGCATAATAATATACATAATATAAAAGTAGTGATACTACTTATTTCCATGGTGTTCTGCTATAAAAACATTACATAAAAATGATAATATCTAAAACGTGCGACATTTACACCGCCACCATAAATATATAAATGTAAATAATAATCTCCTCCTATACTTTCATTAAAAAAAATTTATATACATTATATCATAACGTATACAATAATAATCGAATAATAATCAAGGAGTATAAATGATACAAAATCAGTAGTCATTTGAAGATAACATTCTGATAGAAGCACCCTCATAAACGTTCTAGATTTTGCAGTTATGCTCTTCACATTAATGAAATATTTTATAGATCAGCTAGAAATAGATTTTAAAACATACTGACCAATTCTTGGTAGAAATAGTTATGATATTATCAAGACACTAAAATTTCAGAGATCTATTACAAGTAGATAATGCGACAAATATATCTTTCGTGTTAACCAACCTGGAGCGGTCTGGGCACAGTTGTAATAGCACTAGACACAGCATAAATATTTGCACTGAACACGCTGAGCGAAGCGCAAGATGTCGTTGTCAGTGAAGATCGACATGAAGATTGAACAGGTTCTAGAAATCTCACGGGAGCCAAAATGTTACATTGCCCACTGTTCATGTGTTGAGGCATAGCTAGTAACCCAGGTTGATTTGTTGTTGTACTGATTTGCTGAACGGTTGTCAAGATGATGCCTTTATGATATTCTGTAGCAGGAAAGTCTTTGTCAGTGTATCGTCTTTCTTGCTCACTGAAAATGCAAGGAGGAGAATGATTTTGAAATATATCTGAATTCGCCTTATGTGTCAAAATCCACTCAGTTTCCTTATAGCCGAGGGGTTTACCACCAAGGCCTTGTGTGGCAAAATCCACTGTTTCCTTATAGCTGAGGGGTTTACCACCAAGGCCTTGTGTGGCAAAATCCGCTCAGTTTCCTTATAGCTGAGGGGTTTATCACCAAGGCCTTATGTGGCAAAATCTGCTCAGTTTCCTTATAGCTGAGGGGTTTACCACCAAGGCCTTATGTGGCATAATCCGCTCAGTTTCCTTATAGCGGAGGGGTTTATCACCAAGGCAACAGTAAATATTGTTATGGCCAAAACTTAGGCAACACCTAAAAATGTGATGCTTTTTGTGTCATTCAAGGTTCAGGGTACAGTAGGCTGATCACCTGCTTGCCTTATCCACTTGATCCAGAGTTTTTCCAGCTCTATCTTCAGCAATGCTGGACATGGAGCTGGCCACAACACCCTTTGGGGGTATAATGTGGTTTGGATAACAAAACAATCTGAATTTCGATTATCAAAAGCAGCAGGAACACATATGTGACGGTCCAGACAAAACCGCAGTTAAAGTAATAAAGTCGCAGTTTGTATTTTCAAGAAACAAAGCCATAAAGTAATCTGATGTCAATTTTTTTTTTTGCTCCTTATTTTCTCTGAGTGTTTTACACCCCTATATGAGTGGTATTAAAGAAAGCTCCATTTACAAAAGTTTTGTCTGATATCATTTTATAAGATTTTAGTTAATCTGGTTTGTAACAACACAGAAAAACATAAAAGTACTCTTTTTTGACAGAATGCCGATTTGAAGGTAAATTTGTGAAAACAGTTAACTTTCGGAAATGTGACCATTCAAAAAGTCAAAACAACTGACAAAAAAGGAAAATTATGCTTATAAAAATCATAACACAGATAGAATAGGATCTTCTTTTAATCTTTATCTAATTTCATGCTCAAAGTGGCTTCCCCTTTGCTTTAAACAAAGGTCCATCCATTTCACAAAATTGTCTGATGTGCGTTGGCACATGTCGGTGGTGACCATTCAAATAACATGTTTGATTTCTGTCTTTAGTTCCAAAAGTGTTGCTGGGAAATGTCCATACACTTTATTTTTCAGGTAGCCCTACAGGAAAAAATCTAATTGGCAAAGTGTATTTTGAAAGTGTGCACTTTTTTTTATCAGACATCCTGCACTATGATATGTTTGGTTCTAATCATCCAATTTGAATGAATTACAAAAAAAAAAATGCTCACAAGTTAATGTTCTGTCATATACAACATTTTTATTCTGAGACTTTATATGTTTTTTTTGCCTGACCCCTCACATATTTCATAACACATAGTTTACATAATTCATCCTGCCCATGTGTCCAGCGCATTATAAGTAAGAGTACACACGTCACTTCACTCCCATTATGGAATATTATGCACAACTCCTCTAGAAACCAGATACTGAATCGAAATTAGTAGCAATAATAAGAATAATAATATTGATAACAATTAATAATAATGAATAACACTTATAATAACAATAATCATATTGATAATAATGTTAATAAAAAATAGAATAATAAAATAATAAAAATAGTAAAAACAAGAAAAAGAACAAGAGGAAGAAGAACAAAAAGTTCTTCGAACAAGAAGAAGAGGAGGAGGAGAAGAAGGTGAAGTTTCCTACCTGAGAGAAAATTCATCTTTCATGTATTTAATGGCATCAGAGGTAAATGAATCCTGATTTGTAATTTTGGCCTTGTTCATGAAAAACATTCCAAGATAAGCATTGTTTTCCCAGTACACACAGGTCAACAGGTGCCAGTCAGGAGGGTTAAAGGCCTTTGTGCCGCACTTGTATGCCTCTTTCCCTGCACCCTGACCTCCGGCCAAACCAGGGATGCACGACTTAAACCTGGCCTTGTTTTGTTCTGTACACTCCTTAGATAAGAATGTGACATGAAAAGTAAGCAACTTAGCAAAAATTATATAAATACATATATATATGTAAAAAGGTTAAGGAACACCGAAACTCCAAAAGTTTTTAACCTAGACAAATGAAATTTGCTCAGCAAATTAATATAATATATAGCTAATATGAATGAACCTATGGCAGGAAATTTGTCCATTCGAATTAGTTACTAAAATATTGCCCATTCTATATTGTCGTAAAGCAGTATTCCGTGGCAATCAATATATATATATATATATTGTGTGTGTGTTGAGTTGTGGAGTAATTATAATTGATTGCCACGGAATACTGCTTTACGACAATATAGAATTTTTATAGAATTAAAAGTTGTTATTCTAGACCTATGAAATTTGACAGTAATATGCTATGAATTGGGAGAGGCTCTTAGTCATTGGGTATACAGTAATTCATAGCCAATTCATAGCATATTACTGTCAAATTTCATAGGTCTAGAATAACAACTTTTTGAAATGCGGTGTTCCTAAGGTAGCAAGCAGCCACTGAAACACAGATTTGAGAAAAATACAATTTAAAAAACACACAATTTTCAGAATGCTTAAGCCTAGGTTATCTCATTCATGTCATTTTTATAAGTTTTGAGATTTTTGCTCCCCATAGAAAGTAATCTGTTTTTCTACATTTTGTCAAAATTGCAAAAGATGTTTTAACCCTAGTATCTCGTGCATGCCTGTGACGTCACGATATTGATCACTATCATACTTTCACAAACCACGGGAATGCCTTTGTCCATGACATTATGTTTGTTTGATCGAACCCCATTAATAATATCGCAGGGAAGTGTTGGGGCCAGCTCTATGTTCAATCATGAAAGGCACACAAGATATCCGTTATAAATGCAAGCACTCAGACCACGACTGACCACAGAACCGGAAATTCTATAGATCAAAGAATTTCAGACCGGCAGGTGATAAGCCCACTGTCTCCACAACTCTTTACTGGCATCATGAGCAATACACTGAGCAGTAACAATCAAAGATAGGCCAATAAACAAATTACTGTAGCCCTTGTGGTCACCCCTCTGCAATTGATAAAAAGGAGGTTCTACCACTCTGGGTAAATCATGAGATAAAAGTGTTAGAGTAAACTTATCATTTAATATTATTAGCATTAGTAAGATAGCGAATAATTAATTTTACGAATCTTATTTATAGTTCTATTGTTTGTTACTGCTTCCTGTTCTGGTTTTCGTGTAAACAAAAACACAAATATCAATGTCTCTATTATAATAAAATATCATCGACCTCCATCCAAGTGATTCCTGAATTATTCTATTACCCTTATTAATTTATTATTATAAGGATGGCTTCCAACCAACCTCCAACAAAAAGTGCTAAAAATCATTCTTTCAAGTTGAACGCAAATTTTTCTACAGTAAAATGAGTACCGCTACTGGCTTCACATGGTAATAACTGTAACTAACCAACTGTTCAACCTATTGGGATAAATCTAATATCGTTGGAAAGAGAATAGTTGTCCTAAATAATGATACCACCAATATCTCGAAATGAATAAATTCTTAAATCCCCTTTAAAGTGGCCACAAATATCTATAAAACGGATGATTTCAAAGGTGCAATTTAACAATCAAACAAGAAAAATTAATCAACTTATACTCACATTATCACAGCAACAATTAAAGTCACATAGGTCGCCACTAATATCACATGGACATGGTGCAAACTCAACAAAACCAGGATTTTGTATGGTTCTTTCTTTACCTGAAATCGGATAAAACAGTTAAACTATTTTCTTAGTTGAATTTCAACAAATAATAAGCCATAAAAACAAAAGTATCTTTGCTGTCAGTTCGCTTTGCTTGCAAAAGATACATCGAATTCTAGGACTATTGTTGTCAGCATGCACGCAAAAACAGTGTGCACTTAAAAAATCAAAGGATATCATCCCTGTTTTTTAAATGAAAAAACCCCCAAAAAAACTGTGTGCCAAGGCTTAAAATAATCAAGCTAAGTACTGTGACTAGACTAGGCTCGATGTAATGCTTTTAGTAAGAAGAGTGGAGTGCAAGGTCATGAAATTGGTCTGGTCCAGATGAGGAATGCAGTTTGGTAAGAAAAGAGATGAGAGTGCATAAAATCTAGTTTCCAGTGAAGCTGACAAGCAACAATCTGGGTATGTTGGACCCATTTCTTATACTTACACTAGACTATGTCAAGTTAGGCAAATATGTAATTGGAGAAGACAAAGTATAGTATGTCCTTAAGAGAGGGCCGGAGCTTAACCCCCGTAAAGCTAGCCCGGCAAAATCGGATGTCCAGTCTGGTTTTCAACACAAAGCATGATGTGCGCGCAGCCGCTGGCTCAAACTTCGAGTGCTGGCACGAACAATGGAAACAACGCTATTTTCAATTCACGAAAAAGACGAACCCTAAAATCCACCGTATATATTTACTGTTATTTGATTGGCTGTTATTTATAAACTCAACCCTGATTTCCCCACAGTTTTGTCATTAATGGAAGTTACAAAGTTTCTATAAATAAAGGTGTAGGGGTCTAGCTAGCACTTGTCGTAAATTTACTCTGCTCGCCTCAGCGGCGTATCAAGGCTGACGCGCGCGGGAAAGTAAATTTACTCCCGGCGCCCTTCTCGATTTATCATGTTTGCCAGGAGTAAATTTACTCAACCTACTTGGGGAAGCGGACAAGTGACAATGTGTCACTTTCTGGATAGGACGCTGGTCTATCGCAGAATACTTTCTCAAGACTCATTTGAGAATTAGTACCCATTTCTACATCTGGGTCGAGTGAGGCAAACAGAGTAAAGTTTCATGCCCAACGAAAAAAAGAAGTTCATGAAGCCAGACTTGAACCCACGACCCTCGCCATGGAAGTCCATAGTCTAGACCACTCGGCCACATCGCCTCCAAGGAGAAGACAAATTCACTCAGAAAATGAACAATAATATAATATTAGGAAAACAGCAATTGACCTGATGTATTAGTGCTATCATATCAAATGAATCAAGTAATCATTGTTTCCTTACAGTCCTAGATTCGTACTCTTCCTTGACCTAGAAATGATAATTAAAAAACCCAATAATAGATCATAGAAAAAACAACTCAAAATAACTAGACGTCTAGATCGTCTGTCAGGGCAGTTGAGATCATGATCTCCTCCTTACCTGTTGACTGTAAATATGCAGACAAAACGCACGAAAGAAACACTAAGCAATGTATAAGGTATTTTAGAATGGTCATTGTGAAAGTATTACGGACTTGGGGCTCTTATGATTTTTTTAAATATTTGAAAGGCTCTTTGTCAGCCATGTCTAAACAAGCTCATCGAAACTAAGTGTAAGCAACGTTTTCTATATTTCTTTTCAAAAGAGTGCTTAGAAAGAGAACTCTCCCTTTGTAGAAAATGTTATAAATGATTAGTGTTTCCTTGCATGATTATAGTAGAGGTACACTACAAAAAGGTACCGGGTTCGAATCCCAGCAGCGACACTGTCAGGTATTTTTCTCCTTGAAACTCGGTGAAAACCTATAAGTCACTCCCCTGATCCTATTTAGGTAGGTGGGAGTGGGAACAAGAACCTAGTCCTATCGGAGACGGACAATAAACTTGGAGTTCCAGTGTGCACGTTGCGCACGTTAAAGAACCCTATGCAGTTTATAATCGATAAGAGTAGGCCGCAAGGCCGCTGTCCGGGCAAAATTAATTCCTACCACAAAGGTAACAGTGGGTTGATCACCTACTTGGCTTAATATCTTGATCCAAAGAAATCCAGCACTCATAGTGTAATGGTAAAAGGGAATTGGATAAGAAAAAGGAGAAGAAGAAGAACCTTCTGCTCATGAATCGAAAGCGTTAAACACGAAGCGAAGAACAGAAATGAAATGCAATCCACAGGAAACAATTTCGAAGGATTCTAACATACAATACCCCACAAAGATTACAAACAAGTCGTTGTGCAAAAAAAAAAAAAAAAAAAAAAATGCAACGAAAGGCCTCTGTCTCTCTACACTCAGGAAAACAGGTATTTGTGTCGCTATTTGGACATACAACGAAGAAACATAGCTTATAGAAATACCGGCTAATAAAGCTATGACATCATTTTTCAACAAATCTGGAGACAAATTCAAAGGAAGGCAAGTGAGGACAATAAACACAGTCATCAAAAGAGACCTCGCCCGTCTCCACAACAAAACACTGAAACTCCACTTCAAAGAAGGCTTAGCCTTCATACGATTAATTTTGCGCAAGACAGAAAATATGATAATGATAGTGATAATAATGATAATAATACTTTTTTATTCATCCAAATTCAGGAAATCCATTTTACAGATGTGATTTTTAAACTTAGAAGAATAAGTAAGTAAACAGAATGGCATAGGAAACTAGATAATATTATACACAATAGATGATATCATACACAATAGAAAATATTATCCACAATAGATAATATAACAGTGGGCTGATCACCTGTTTGGCCTTATATCTTGATCCAGAGTAAATCCACCCCATAGAGCGGGCCCTCCACTGAAATGGTAACAGGGTGCTAGATAAGAAAGAAAGAATAGATAATATTATACACAATAAATAATATTGTAAACAAAGTCACGATATGGACACTGAACGGTATTTTTCTGTTTGCCAATAAGGATTAATATTTTGTTCATCTTTACATTGCAGGCATTCAAGGGCAGGCATACAATGGCTGGGTGAAGAATGTTAAATCCTTCTGCACTGTCAACTTGTGGTGTTAACATCAAATGTGAGTTGGCCTAATTTTTTTTTAAATTGTTAGTTTTATGCCCTTTGCAATACATATTTTAGGTCATAACAAAGTCGCCACCTCCGGATTATAGTCCATCTTTGATAGGACTTGATTCCAATGGAATCATCATAGTCAGAGTAGTAAAAAACTAAAACTTGTGAAAAGTTCAAAGGAAAAAATCCTAATGTAGCTGCAGGGATTCGAACCCAGTCCCCTCACCAATTGTTTTAAAAATGATTTAAAGGAGGAAATTAAGAGCTGACCAAGATGTCACTGGATGCGAAAGCTTGAGATCATCATAAAACGTTTCCTCCATTAGTTGATTTTTATTGTTTACCTACTTTCTACATTTCAATAAATCAAAGAACTAAAAGTCTTACGTTTAAGAATTTCTTAATTATTTTTAATACGTTGAAAGACTTCAAACAAATTATCACATACACACAAATCAATATTTTTGAACATGATCTTGGAAGATAACAATAGCCAGACATTGCTTCAAAATTGAGGAAATTAAAGACATGACATTTTGAACATAAAGTGAAATTTATTCTCAACAGGTAATGCATTCTCAAAACCGTTGACACCATGGATTGTGACAGATGAAAATGGAAGCATCAAGTTTGCTCACTGCACTTGTATGGCAGGACTGGCAGAAACTTGGACTCATGTGGCATTGTTACTAGTTTATGTTGAGACGGCTGTGAGATTAAATGAAAAGGTTTCAGTGACAGGCCAGCCAGCCTACCGGATGCCACCCAGTGGTGCAAGCAAAGTTGGCCCTACTTACTAGAGTGTGTGACATTGATTGTTCAAGCCAGAGGAATGTCGTGCAAAATGACTTATATTTAAAAAGTCCCAATCCGAGGCGTGCCCCAATAATTTTGCCGACAGGAACAGGAGTCCTCTTCTAACAAAAACTACAGTCTTTTTCTAAAAAACCTGTAAAAATCCTTTCTGTTCTTCCTGAATTTCAACAATCTTTTATTTTTAAAGTTGTGATACATGATGTTCAATACACAAGGAAATATTCTTGAAACAGTTGCCTGATTGATATGAAACAAATCCCCAAGCAAATGAGTTGGTAATCCTAACCTTAATTTCATTAAAACTAAAAGAATTTCCTGGAATTTACTTAAGGAGTTTCTCCCAGGTAAAAGTGACTGGACAAAGATAGGTAGCTAAGGCAAATAAATTTTCACAAGAACCAAGGCCTGTATAAAAATTTGTCTTTTCATCATTGTCTTTGAATTTTGTTTCATCGAAACAAATGTTTGTGAACCTGTTTCGCCAGTCAACCAACTCTTTCTGCATGTCAATGAAAACTTTTTTTTTCCGCATCGAGTTGACTGATGGTGAGGTCTGTCTGGGTCTCAACACTTTTTGATATTGGCTCCGGCTCTGTTGTCACTTCACTTGTTTCCTTTACAAAGAAAAGAAATAAACCTGTAAATCCATATTGTATATTACATGTCTCTTTTTTGTTTTTAAAAAGTATCATATGATATGTTGGAATGTTGGAGGATTGTTGTGAAATTATGGATGGAAAATACTATCCACATTTTATCTAGTGTATTTAGACTTGAGGTCATGACCTAGCCGCCTCCTGTGAGGTCCTTAAAAAACCTAGAGAATGATGTTCACTTGTGTAATCATTACATTTTGTTAGCTCCCATTTCATATTGGAATGTTGGGTGATTGTTGTGAAATAATTGAAGGGTGGAAAATAGAAAACTTTGAGACTCCTATAGGGGAGGGAGGAATTCAACCCTTGACCATACGTGTGCAAGTGGAGAAACTTTTCAACCACTCCATTAGAGATGCACTTTTGTAACTTTAATAATTTTTGTTATTGAGAAACATTGACTTACTTGAACACTTGTCGTTCCTGTTGACAACGCAAGAAGAGATTTTGATGCATTAAAAGTTTGTTTTCTTTTATTTGAGACATGCAAAATGCTAAGACTTCTTTTCCTTTCCATGTTCCAGCTTTAGGGGGTCCCAGTGGCGCAGAGGTACGGTTCTTGCCTCTGAAGCGAAAGGTACATGATTCGATTCTAGTCCTAACGGAGACGGACGATAAACTCGGAAGTCCCATGTGCACGTTGCACACGTTAATGAACCCAAGGCAGTTAAAAATCGATAAGAGAAGGCCGCTGTCCGGGCAAAATGAATCTCTACCACAAAGGTCACAGTGCGTTGATCACCTGCTTGGCTTAACATCTTGATCTAGAGAAATCTAGCCTCAAAGTACTGGCCCTATACTGCAATGGTAAAAGGGAATTGGAAAGAAAGAATTCATTTTAATGTCATGCACTCATGAATCTGTTCTAGTTCTTGTAATAGGGATGTCTTGGGAAAGGATTTTTCCGATTTATACCTATTTATAAATTGTAAAATGTGGGTCCATAAAAATCACTACTCCTGTGTACTTACTTCCTTTTACAAAAAAATAGAACAGTGTTTTGCGGTGCGAGGGAATGTATGAAATGTAGATATAGGCGTATGTTTGTAAATACAGAAGATCCACTAATGAACCTATTGCATCTATCAGGACAGCTGATCGACCGAAAGTAAGTCAAAACGTTCA
>JARBEQ010249587.1:0-11261 GCA_030265355.1 Tritonia tetraquetra | reverse complement strand
ATTCCCTTGTTCACAACTCCCTAAAACACAGGCTTTAGTCTGTCTAAAGACAGTTTTGTCTAGGTGCGGTATAGGCCATAGTGTTGTAATGTAATGTACCATCAGAGTAATATTTAGTGATAAAACGACATGTGAAGGCATTTTCTCGCAATCTCGGTGGTCCATGCATTGTATTGTTATATGAGTATACAGTCGTGCCGTGAATTGGAGTGTGCTTGAGGCCAAAATGACAGTACATGCGCGTGAAGATTATACAGCAAAAAAAATAGGTAGTTCTGGGTTCTCATAAGAGAAAAAAAATATCTTTCCCTTTAGGGAAAGTTGAATTTTGGGGCTAAATACAGGGATAGAACGAGCTCAGTTTTTTTTCCGCGTAATCATAAAACTGTATTTGACGCCATGGTTAGAGTATTCTAGTATTTGAAAATGTTTTCAGGGTTTTCTTTTCGAGATTGGTGGCATCACCGTAAATATCTAGGAAAATCAGGAAACCCAGGCTTGACATTATAAAAGACTGGTTTTGTCCAGACATTGCAGACACATTCTAAAGCGGTACGACTTTTGAAATGCTCTCAGGGAGCCTGCACTGTTTTGCAAAAACATTCAAAAATGTTCCTGTCGGAACAAGCCCCCACGCGCCTTTCATCTGCTACTCTTTCTTATAATTCCAGCCTATGTTTTTTTCAATAGAGCTTATTAGTCAATCTTTTGCTGTATCAATTGGTATTTTATCATGTTGGTTTGGTTGACAAAAATTCTAGATTTGGCTCTCTAGATAGCAGATTAATTTGGCTTTTGTTTATGCTGTGTTTGTATTGTTTAATATTCTTGCGCTTTCTCCCTTTTGGTATTTTAAAAGTGTTCTGCACATATGGGTCTCTGGTATCAGGGAAGAACATTTTCTGGAAAGTATGAACTATGCCAATGTATAAAATTTAGATTGTATTAAATTATGTTTAGTTTTTTAGGCTTTTGTCTGATTCTTTACAAGGTTACTTCCCTTTCCTTTGAGGAAGTTCATATTCTTTTTTGTTTGAGGTTCATGTATCCATGCACCATATTTTTGTTGCATTCCACATGCAGAGTCCCTTTTTCGGGAAAAACGTTTCATTAAGATTCACTTGGTATTTTTAGATGTGTCGGGTGGAATGAACTGGCATGTAGTACGTCACTCTCTCATTGGTTAAAACTGGTTTCTGTATGGTGCAAATAATCACTTCGTTCTTTTTTACCTTTTCCCTACTATAACAAACACCCGTTAACGGCTGACATCAACTCACTGCCATATGTCTTTTTGATGGCCAGTGAAACTTGTAATACTAATCACTTTACTTAATGTCTGTAAACTTGTCCATTGTCGAATGGTATAGTGGTGAAAAAGAAGCAACTCAAGTAATTCACTCCTGCGTTCACTTTCGTTTATCATTAGTATCAAGCATGTTACAATAATGGACCGTTTCTTCTATTCCACAAAATTGAATTCAAGTTTTTTGTTATTACTTATATTTTTTTTGTTTTGATTAGTTTCAAAGTAATAAAAAACGTGTTTCATGTTAAAATTTGGCTGACATTCGTGTGACAGAGATGTTTGTCAACAATGATTATTGAGAACAGATAAACACTAATGAAAAGGATCAAACAAGATGGAATATTCTAATAATATAATATTTTTTTTGTTACTTCTCATGACTCAATTACTTGATGATGCATATCTATCAAATTTTGACTGAAAGTGGGGCATATTTTTCTTCTGTGTCTTTTGCATTTATATATATTAAGTTCGGCATAAAAACGAAAAGTTATTGTTCCATTTCCCATTGGACATTTTTTAACCACCATTGTTTTTGTTTGTTGTGAATATGTGTGTGGCCATGTGTAATTTTACTCATTTATTATCACGCTGTGTCAGTGGTCTGCAATGACACACTAGCTTGTACCTACTATGAGGAGTCCAAAATTTCATTATGTCAATTATTCTGAAACTACTGAACTGAATTACGAATTTTCGAAAACTTAACATGCAAAAGGCAGTGAAGAAAAATTTGCCCTACCTTCATGCAAAATTTCAAGATGTGTGTCACGTAATAAAGTCGTGAGGCTTAACAGAAATTTTAGTTTTATTGAGTTTTAAAAGATTATATAGATATTATGATTCATGTTACCTCCCTTAGTAATTGAGACTACTGAATTGTGAGGCACTCTAAGGGTGAAGTGAATGTGAAAGGGTTGAGAGAAAAGAACAACACCTGTAACTTTATGAAAGAAATTTAGTCTCATCTTTTCAACACATTCTCAGCAGATTAAGCAAATTTTAATTGGTTAATAGCTTGTCTAGTCTTAATAAATTTTAAAATTAATTCTCTGTATTCCCATTGATTAATTGCTTGTCTTGTCTTACTTAAATGTACTAAATTCTTTATGTACTCTCATCAGTTAATTGTGTCTTATTCAATTTACTAAATTCTCTTTAACTCAAACCACTATATTCTGTATCAAATGTTTTCCTGTAGACTTTGACCTGGCTAAAATATAAAGGAAGACAATAGTGATAATCTTGCATCTTGGTATAGTGCTGATACAGACACCCACCTTGTAAAGTAAAGCATGGTTGCCGATTCTCCGTAAATTTACAGAATTCTGTAATTTTAGTCGGGTCCGTAAATCTTCCGTACGGCGAAACGTACAGTGACTGAACAGTCTACTATTTTAAGTAGGTGGGGATGTAACTTGTGCCAGCGTTTGTCTTCGCGAAAAGTTCAGTAAAAAAAATAATTTTCAATCGACATCCCTGGTAAAGATACAGCAGAGACTTTACAGGGTAGAAGGCGCATCTAGGTCACTGCATGGTGCGTGGTTGTCAAACTAACACAGTAGATAACCAAAGTTTAGTGGTAAATGTACGGTTAAAAAGCAACACGATTAAGCCGGCAAGCCTTTTGGGTGTGATCGAGTGGTCTAGCCACTCGACTTGTACCGTCAATGGCACCAGTCTTGTACCATGGGGCAGATCGGGGAAACCTGTCTGTTTCCGTATCCCATGACACACACAGTGTGCATGGCAAGCGTTCTTGTCACTGTGATGCCTAATGATATCTATTTATACTTCAAGGTATGATGAGAATGTGAAATAGATAACCAGTTCTGTCATTTTATATGCAAAACTGACATAAACCACATCCCGTGAGCCGTCTGTTACCAGTCATGCAACAAACAGTGCATTTCACTAGCCCTCACTGTATCTCTTGCGTCTGTTCTCAATTCCTCACCAGCCAAACCACTTTATATTTTTTATAGAACTCAGTTGGGGAAGTAAACGTGTCACTTTGTCATTCAATCATATTGATAGCGTCATTCGGCATAACTTTTTTATTGTGAGTGATTTTTGTTTGTGGAATTGAATCGTCTGCTAATAATAATAAGATTTCCTACCTTTTGATGGCTTGAAAATGTTGGATGTTTCCCGATCATATCTATCGAGATTCTAGCTAGGATAGCTCAACTCTAGTTGTGACCCGAAATCCATTGTTGTTCCAAACAAATTCAGATGGTATTGGTTGGAAGAAAAGGACAGCAATGTTGAAATTGTCTGATTATCAGAAAAAAATCATTTCCAAGCTTACAAATACACACTGGTGGTTTGTAGTAGAAATTCCTTTTTTGGTTTGTCGAGACAATTTTGCAAATGGTCATTTACAGGTCTGTAATCAACACAATGGACTGAGGATGCAACCTTGTCTAACACCTACATCTATTTTGAACTCATTTGCTGTTTGCCTTCAATCTGGACAGTACTTTTATGATGAACCTAAAATGATTTTATTGCTTTTCTACTAAATTGTTATCGACATCATGTTCTTTGATGGCTTTCCACGACTCTTTTTTTTTTTCACAGAGATCTGCATAGTCGAGTGTATTTTTTTCTCCAAATGTAGCCCACTCAATCTCTCTCTCTCTCTTCCTCTGTTTTTGCGTTAGATATTAGTGGGGCAAGTTACACATATCCATATTTAGTTTTATACCGTTTGTTACATTCTTACCAAAGAATGCTCCTGAAACTGAAAGAAGTGTGTAGTATGCTATCAAATAGTTTCAACACAGAACTTGATTTCAAAGGAATGTTCAGGGCGGTGGCCGTGAAAACTTGAAGATCCAGTGGAAAAAAATCCTTTATTTGTGGGATTCATCAAACCCGCAACCCCTCAGATGCCTTCTGGCACAGTGCATGGATAGATGAGATGTGACCATGTTTTGGGCGTGTGGAGTGATTGTGAATATTAAATTATTAGTGAGTGATGGGGGAAAATCATTTGATAATAATATATGGCATTCTATGGCATTTAGATTTTTAGATTGGGAATCAGTTTTTTTATTATTATTATTTTTAAAAAAAGTATTTTGTGACTATTCTATGGTGTAGTACATATATTGACATGTAATTGTTATCTTTCATTTTAAACAAAATAAATGATACATATGCGACAGTTGGTTTTTTCTTCATTGTTCAGTTATTAGTCTTAAATGTTCTATTTATGATTTGAATTGTTTGTTTTGTATCAGTCCATTGTGTTCGTATTGTACCTTTTTGTAAAGTAGATCAATTCAGTGTCACATTTTGTACTGTTATATTGTATTATTTTATTGGTTTTCTAATGAATACTGCATACAACTTGCAGTAGCACTCGGTTGTTACAATTTGCTGGCCTATTGAAGGGTGCAAACTGAAATGGAGAACTTGCTCAAACTAGCTAAAAAATCTTTGACACTGTACAAGCAGTTACACAGATCAATAGAAAAAAGCTGTTTGTGAATGTAGACTTTTAAAAAGTTGTGAACAAAAACCTGTTATAATGGGTAATAGCTGAATAGGCTCTACACCAAAGGATTTGATACCCTGTTCACAGTTATAAAAGTAGAAATATTAATATGCTTTTCTCCTTTTTAGTTTGCTCCTCATCAATGCAGTCTTGTTCTAACCAATTCAATTGTTGGAGAATATCAATTTGCCATTTCCCTTGGCATCGTGTGCACAGAATTGATACTTGCACACCACCCGATAAAGATGAGATGTTTGGCAAAGATAATACTTGTCAGGCTTTGTTTATCAACATGCTATCACTATCATTCTGAGATGTAAAGGTCGTCATCACTTTGCCAGAGCAAAGAAAAGCATAGATCGTTTTAATATAGACAGGAATTATAGGCATAAGAGGATGAAACATCAAACATGACCACCATTTTGGGAGTTCTTTTTTATTAAAAATGCTTCCAACACTAGAACAATTTATGGTCGTGATCTGGCGATGAAGAGGGAAAGAAAGCAATAGATTGGAAAAAGGAACAGCACTTTTTTACCCCCGTGGTGAATGACTGGAAAATGAAGCCTCTGTCATACTAAATTCATCAAGAGTGGATGGTAGGAATTGCTCATGAGCTGAGAACTGCATGCAGACTTTGAAATGAACTGAAAAATTGATCAAGTGTTTGTAGCATTGAAATTCCAGTTTGATAAAAGCTGTGACAGGTTTTTTTAAAGTTGTTTGGGATTCAACCTGATGAGATTACAACAAACCATCTTCATTATGCAATAGATTTCTGTTCATGGACCCAATGTACGTGCGTAGAATTGAGGCAATGGAATTAAGTATTGGACAGTTATGACCACTTGCTAGTTATCCACTTTACAAGAGATTTTCACCAGGACATAAAATGTATTTCACTTCAAGTGGACATATCTCAAATTCCTGCGAGGTTGACAAATACTCTTTCACAGCTGTTATAATCATATGGCATAATTTTATTTGCGGTTCGAAAATTATTATTTTTTACAGTACCAGTGTCAGTGAGTAAAGTGAAGCAATGGAAAACAGGAATAGTAGCCTCAAATGATTTGCCAGCGATACAATCAACGGGTTGCTTTCCCTCCTCTGAGAAGACAACAGCCACACACTGTCGTTGAGAAATTGCTGTTGACAATCTTGTCCAATGCAGATAATAGCTTTAGTCACTGGCACTATCCGTTTACCTGTAATCTCATTAGTGCCTGCACCATGTTTGTTTTATTGCTAAGCAAACCTTTCTGTGGATCTACATTCATTGGAAAGTTTTATTCACAGTCAAACTTTGTTGTATTGCTATCACTTGTGCTTGAATAAGTTGAACATTTCATTGTTCATCTTGGATAAATAAGGTTTGCGGGTTGGGTAATATAAGTTTTGCAGTGGTCTTCACAGAAGTTAAAAAGTGAAACATCTATAGAATTGAACACGCATTTTGTGTGAGCAGTCTGCAAAATCAGTTCACACACTTCACATTGTCTTGTTGGGGGCGTCCTTAGCTCAGTGGTCAAGCCACTGGACTTTGGATGCAGAGGACCGGGGTTCAAGTCCCGCCTGGTGCGGATTTTTTTTCTCTGGACCTTTCAGAGTTTTGAAGGCTCTGCCCTGGAGATTCACGTGGAATTTTCTCAAGTTCTATTGAACCGCCTTTGATATGACCTTTATGTGTTAAAAAGGGCGTTAAACTTCAAACTTCAGAACATTCTCTTGTTTTATCACTTTCAGTTCAGGCACCTTTTGTGGGTGAACATCACTTTTTTTCTGTCTTTTAAAAATATTTTTGTTTTCATCCATGGATCTGACTTCTCCCCTTTTTTAAAAGGATCCTTTTTAAAAATATGATCGAATTGCATCATAATCTCTCTACTGTCATCTCAGCACAAATATCTTACTGGTGGAAGGGATGAACATTCTGACTGCCAACACTAGATTGTGAATCCCATGTCCTGTAGTTTAGGTAACTAACCACATAAGGCTGTCAGGAGAGTTGGATTGTCTGTTTAATTATAAAGTAGGATAAACTAGTAACTTCTTATGTGGAAACCACTGTACCCATGTAGGGAAAAAGGATGAGTTCAACAGATCAGTTCTGGCTCATTTCATTGGCCGAAAACCGTGTCAGCAGTACAAGAGGGTTTGACTGTTTTCATCAATTGTTTATGAATTAACAGGTGCCTGTAAATAGGAAACTTCCTATCCTGTACCTAATTGACTCTGTGATCAAGAATCTTCCCAAGACTTCGTATCCTCAACTATTTGAGCATTGTATAGTTCAAATTTTTGCTGGAGTTTTTGAAGAGGTGAATACATATTTTTAAAATTCTTTCTCATTTTGATATTGTCACTGCAATTTAGTCTCAATATCTGAAGAGCCAAATGTTTTTTCATCTTGATATTGTGACGGTCATGTAATTGTCACAGGTTAACGTCTCGCCACTTTTATGTCTAGTTTAACTGCAGGGAAGTTGTGACTTGTTACTATTTGGAAGAGTGTTTGAACTTAGGGTTCTTAATGGTAAATGATCTTGTCCTTATCTTGAATTCCCGGCCTATACCGGTACTTGATTATTTACAAATGAGATAGTAAGTAGCTCGGACATCTAATATCTCTGCAGAAAACTAATACTAATAGCATTGGACCTTTTGAACTTGACAACACAAAGTCCACATGCCCTCACTGCTTTCTTTGTGAGGCATAACAATCCCTGGTGGTGAATATAATATACTAGCACGGATATAATGAAATTTCAGGGACAACACAATATACTTCGCTATATTGTCGGTTAATATTTTTAAAAATCCGGACCAAAAATTCCTTTCACTACAACTCTAGTTTAGTTTTGCTGTATATTCACTGTATCTGCGCTCTAGTGTAGCGTCAATGTTACACTTTTTTCTCATTTGTAACTGCTGGTGGCATCACCGAGTATCATGTTTTTGACCCCAAAAAATGGCAAAACTTGCCCCTCGATTACAACTTTGATAATTTCTGTAGATTGAACCCCACAATGCCGACGAAAAGTCCATTGATAATGATGTCTTTGATAGACTGAACAATGGTCTGGGATGGGACGATGTGTTCTTGCAAGTACTCAACTCTAGTTGATGTAATAAAAATTGGAGCTGGCAATGCTGAAAATATGGATAAGCAAAGAATATGACATTGCCAGAGTAATTAGCCTAAGAGAAGAAGAAAAATGACATGCAAAAGTGGGGGTCAAACTTTTATCCTTTTGGAGTGATGTGAGGAAGCCACACAACAAAGCAATGGATAGCTCACCTGGTTGTGTAGTTTCCTCAAACCGCTCCGAAAGGTGGGGGTTCCATCCTTGCACAGACGTGATTTTGGCAGCTACAGAGTATAAATTCAATTGTCCTACGGGCCAGAATGCCGAATAGGAAACGTTGCCTAAAATGTCATTTACAAATTATTACTTTAGCGGGAAACGGTCAGAAAACTACATCGCAGGGAAAAGGGACCAGGGAGCCAAATAAAATCAATGCGAGTGATTTTTTACAAAATGGATATGGATTTTTGTAATTTCAATTTGCAAATTTTCTAGCACCGTTGATTTGTAATTTAGTGTACAAGAAACACTTATGATCCAGCACCAAAAAACTGAGCAAATGAGGTGTAGGCTTGAATTCTAGACAATTGTCATGACTCACGAAGTGCACACCTTTTTCTTGTTTTCATTCGTATTGAAGTCGCACCATATATTTATGATAGGAGTGAATTGATATTGACAGTTTTGGCAGATTCAGATATTGAGACTAAATATTTTGTTTGTTTGTAACTCTACACAATGTGTTATGCATTATCTAGTTGACCTCTGGTGATAGAAAAGTGTTTGGCTACGCTCTATATTATATACTTTTAATAACTCTTGACTACCACTGGCCAAATAAAGTTGGGACACATAAATTTTGGAACGTGGAGACGTGGGTTTTTGCTAAAAATGGATCTCACGACCTTCCTATTACTCTCAATATAATATAAGTGTTATGAATGGAAGGGAAATGAGTGCAGCCTGTGGTAGTCAAAGAGTTAAATTTTGCTTCTTTTTTTTTTAGATGTGCCTCATTTTCAAAGATTTAAAATTTACTTTGATTAACTTGTTTTTATGGAATGCATCTTGAGATCAATCTCCTATTTACAGTCAACTACGCTTAAGTTGATGTTGTTGGGGGAGTGGAAAAAAGTTCAACACAACCGTTGTACGTCACCATGGTCACATAGGTGTTTGATCCAAAGAAAAATGATCAACTTAAGCGTTGTCCGCTGTACCACTATCTCTTGTAATGGGTACCTTTTCCTTCTTATACCTAAAAATAGAATGTCAAGGATGTAACTTTTTTTGGCTGTCAGACTGAAAATTTTGGGATAGTATTCTTTGACCAGCATCTTTCTCATGTCCTTGTGTAAGAGTGAGGTTCTTCATATTGGCAATTCTTGCAAGATTTTATGTTCCTTTGATAGTGATAGTCTCTATTGTTGTGATTGATTTACTCTATTCTTCATACAGAATGTTTCTCTTCGCTCTACTTTTGAATAGAACCTAAAGGAGGATAATTTGCTTTCAACTTTGCCTCTCTCCTTTTGGAGATTCCTATTTAATGTGCAAAGGTGTCTTAGATTTTGGCACATGGTGATTTTAGTCATTGATTTGTACTGAACACAATTTCTCATTGCTAATGGTGAACTGTTTTTGTTCATTGATGAAGGAAATATTCTGTAGTCATTATAGTCTTCTGATACTAGACTAACTCTTTTTCATTGGACATTGTGTTAAGCAGTTCAGTTCAGCTTTCTTCATATGATATTGATAGTGGTTCAATATATCAGCAATTAAAAGGTGGCGGCTTATTTAACCCTGGTGTGTAAAGATGAAATGGTAGATATTTGCTATGGAAATTTGTTCTCAATATTTTGAATGTTGCCTTGCCTCAATATCAGGTTGATGAAAAGACCAGACAGTCAATGTACAAATTGCGTCAGACTTGGGTTGATATTTTATCAAACAAACGGCTATATGCCATTGATGTTCGTGTCAATCGGATTGATCAAGCCTGGCCAATAACCGCAAAGGCTCAAGAACAAGGCGTCATCCATGTCAACCCAAAGTTTCTGAAGGTAAAGTTAACTGCATTGCTGCTTCAAGGTAACAAGCTCTGACTTCCAGCCTTTTTCAGGATACTGACTAATTGATTATAACCTCATTTCTTTTATTTTTTAAGAACAATAGTTGTTAGATTGATAGTGATTTTCATACGTTTCTTGTTTAAAAATTTGATTGTCTAGGTTTTGACTTAAAGGAGGACAATGACAAGGGTCTAAGTTCCTTTGCAGTAGTGATTAGTATTTTATCAAGTTGCATAAAGAATATTTATTTGATGTTTGTAGCGTTTGACAATTTTTGCAGGTCAGGTGCTTCTTTCTGGCCAAGGGGTGTTCGTAGCTCAGTGGTTGCATCATTTGGATGCTTTTCCTGGACTGTTCCAACTTTTTATGGCTCTGCCCTGGAGAACCTTTTGAACTTTCTCCTTGAGAACTGCCTTTGATATGACCTTTGTGTCTAAAAGTGCATGAAACTAACAAGTTTAGAACTTTTCATTCTGGACAACAGTGTGCAGACCTCAATAAGAATATACTATCCACTGACAAGTTTTCCTTCTATTCCAGAGTTCTACTCAGGTTCCTGATGTAGATGTTGCTGAAGAATTGAGCGCTAAAGAAAAAGAGAAAATGCTTGAGAAAGAGTTGGCTGAAACGAAAGCTAAACTGGAGCAATCAAAGAAACTAGTATGTTCAATTTAAAATTGTCCTCCAATGCTTCAATGGGAAATGGAACAATTAAATTTGTCAAAACTTAATTAATATGCAAAAGGCACTGAAGAAAAATATGCCCTACCACCATCATGCGTAATAAAGTCATGGGGCCGGCGAGTTTTTTAAATTATATTAATTAATGCCTCCCTTTATATTTGTTGTAGTGTGCCGTTTTAAACAAACTAGCGATAAACCTAATTAGAATGACTTTGGGGGATAGCATTTTGTGTTGAAACATGGAATGATTTGTGTCCTTTTTATCTTTCTTCTTTCCTTTATCAATAACCTTTAGTACATTTTGATGTACGGTTTGTGCATGATAAATGAAAACTGTAGAGGAATATCTTTACTAAATACAGTAGAACTCGACTCAAAGAACACGCATTCAGCGAACAGAAAAATTCCCGTTTTTTTTCCTTCATTGACTTAGTAAAATATCTTTGATCGAACGAACTAATCTCAGACCCACCCTCGGATCCAACGAACCAGAAGTTTAGGCAAGCTCACAAAAAATTGCTAATCTACTTAGACATCTAGTTGAAATTCGAACGACAAAAGGTCTGCTGTCGGCTGACAAGAAACAAAACTATAGAAAT